>LBNU01027906.1:27595-68560 GCA_014162995.1 Artemisia annua | reverse complement strand
TGTTTTTGCAGCATGAATATTTGTTCTAACAATAAAAATAAATGACATAAACGATTTTAGAGTGACAAAACTAATGAAATGAAGAAAAGGGAGTGGGTTTTTGGGGCTTCGGTCATTAGTGTTGGTTGGAACCCCACTCACTGATTTGTAAATATAACCGAAGTGACCAAACAAAAATCCCTGACCTCCCTAAATTTACACGGTCAAGCACAGTCAAGCTAGGTAACCGTTAAAGCTGACGAACTCGCGTAAACGGGTGTTTCATTCATGGACCAACCCGATACTTCTTTCAAACCCTTAATGGATAAAAATGAAACACGCCGTTAAAACCACAAAGACCCAAAGAAAGGAGTAACCTAAATACCTAAATAATAGTGTGTGTGTAAGTTGAGTTAATGTGAAAACCTTAGTAATTTTTCACATAATTATGATACTCCAAAATGGATGAAACATGTTTACTTTGTGCAATCCACTTGAATTTGAGTGTTTTTCTTCTTCTCGAGACTTATGCGAGACAAGATTTCGATTTCTAATGTTAAATACTATACGAAATGATTAAAGTAAAAATCTGGTCGCAACGCACAACTTAAAAACATCCTAGTTAACATAATTACAACCTGGACCTTGAAGTCTTTGGACTAAATAGGTGTTGGGCTCACTTGTGGCCCGACAAACTCACAATTAAAAGGGAAATGACTACAAGAAAAACTATAAAACGAGGTCGAGAGAAGAGTTTTCATTATTCGTTTCTGTCGACATTTTATTTGTTACAAGTTAACCTTTGTTTAATGATTGTTTTTTTTGTGTTTCTTTAATATATCAGGCTGAGTTTCTTATAACTAGTTGTTGATTAATTCTTTTAGTTGTTAATATGCGGTTTAATCCATATGTGTGATTGTTTAAAAAGCATAAACTGATCAAGGACTAGCCGCGGTTTTAGGCTTGAATTATTTTGAACTTTTGAGTTTGATTTCGACGATCTTTTTGTGTTTTCTATTAGTAGAAGATTATTAGTTTCAATGGCAGAGCATTAGTTGTTTTTCCCTATTATTTCACCATGTTCAAAGGTGATCTAAAATACTATTTTGTTGGTTCTGCGAATGGCCTTGTATGTATCAATAGTCTTTCTCGTGACGAATTGATAATAGCCAATCCCTGGACTAGAGAAGAGAAAATATTTAAAATGCCTCATGCAACGGTATTTTCATGTTGGGGTTTTGGGTATGATTCAGTTACAGATGATTATAAGGTTGTATTAGGCAACAGGGATTTCGAGAAGGGTGGAACATCTTTCCAAGTGTTTTCTTTGAAATCAAATGTTTGGAAACATATCGGAGACGTGAACTATAAATGTTCTATGTCTCAAAGTCTCGGTACTTTATGCAATGAGGCACTTCACTGGTTTACATATTATTTCTCTTGATTTATCCGAGGAGGTATTCAAATAAATTCCCCAAGCTGATGATGCGAGATATGAGAGCATCCACAATGGGTAAAGCTTTTAAAAGCTTTTTACTATTTCAAAAAGTCATTTTAAGAGGTTTTTTGCATTGCTTCAAAAGCTTTTTGAAAAGCTTTTCTTCAAAGACTTGGTGAACCTCAAGTCTTTGCTCAAAGCTTTAGTCATTAAATGCATTTTGCATTAAATGCATTAAATGCATCAAGTCTTAAAGACTTTATGCATTGTAGATGCTCTGAACCTGGTAGTGTTTTTAACTTTAATGCAATAGTGGGGATTAAGGACGAATGCCTGTGCATATATCGTGAATTATATCGTGAATCTCTTCCTGAGCATAATCTATGGATAATGAAGAAGTACAATGTAAAACAATCTTGGGTAACACTGGGGCATAATTACCAACTGAAGTTTGAATATAACTATAATGACCATGCCGTTCGTTATGAGAAATCAACTGATCATAATACATGGTTTTCACAAAAGTGTGCGAGTGTCCCTACTACTAATGTTATGCAGAGCCTTGTATCTCCAAAACTTCAAGCATGCAATGAATAGGCAGGCGGCTCCTAATCATCATCGGTTCGTTCTTTCATCACATCACATAATAAATATACTGTAAAAAAATTACTTGTTCCTTGGGAATTCGTATTATATATATCATCAATTGCATGCTCTAATAATAGATTGAAAGGTCTTGTTCTGTTATTTTAAGCAGCCATAATCATATAATTTCTTTCAAATTAGAATCATTGTAATGCTGCTCTTAGGAGTCCATCTATTACTTGACAAGATTATTCAATAACGCATTCTATCTAACTGTATAAAATTCCTTCATTTGAATGCTTGTTTAGCGTCTTTGTTTCGATCCCGACATTGTGGTTTAAGAAATCTCACTCCCAGTAGAAGATTCCTTGAATCCCGCTAGCAGTTCAATCATTTCATCAACTGTCAACTGAGCAGAGAACATTTGCTGGAAGTAAGAGTTGGCCTCTTTCTCTATATCATCTGCATATACTTCGGTTGTTGATGAATCAGGGCCACCATTATTCATCATTCTTGAACTATTATTTGTAAACTTTAGATGTAATCTCTCCAATTCTTTGGAAAGTGAGTCAGAGGACAGCTAGCCTGTATGTGACTGAAGGACCTAAAAGAACAAAAAACTTTCACTGTGTGTGAGCTACAGACAATCAAATTGAAAATGTGAACCACCATTAGGAGGGTAAAAACCTTTAAAAAAAACTTTAATAGATACAACGCCATAGGTCTTTGGTTCTAATGATCAACACTAACCTTTCATCAGTCTCGCACTTCATGCTTTCGGGGCGTATTTGTCCCTCAGCCGAGTCAAGTCAGCATTGAACCCTTGCTCTAACTCGACCTTGTCCTTCAAATACTTGTTCTGCAACTCTGCAATCTTTTTGTCATGCAAACTCATTAACTTCCTCCCTCTCTTCCTCAAAATTCTTTCATTTCTTCAAACTTTTTGTCCCTGTATATACAATAAAAAATAATGATCTCAAGCATGCTACAGTAAGAGTTGGCAAAAGAAACATTATTTTGACCCCCTAAGGTCCCTAACAAGTACCGTCTTACTGAAATGCAATAGGTTCGTCATTGTGTTGAGGTGGCAATTTTGATGCATATACTTATTAATGGGTTGATGTTGGTATAAGTTCTTATCTCTAATGGGTTAAACCGTTAAACTAATGGAAAGTCAACTCAACAAGAAATAGGCCAAACATGGTTCAAAGTCGCCCAAAGTGTATTTTATGGCTTAAACCTCCTATATATTACTGAAAACATACTTTTTATTCTCAAGCATCAGTTTATTCTCAACCTCGATTTAGTACATCTTGTTGATGGGAAACCAAATATGTCCAATAGATAGTTGACATATTCTAGCCCAAGAAGTTACTACGTCATTTGCAGAAATCCTGTGATATAATGATATGTTGTTTTACTAAAAAGACTAGTCATTGGCCAAAATACCTCTTCTGAGGATCCGCAGCGGAAAAAGGTTGGTCAGCCCTCTTGCGCTCTTCCTGCATAAGCTTATCAAAAGAGTCGTCTTCTTTATTCCTGGCCTCTTGGAAACCCTTCAACGAGTCATTGTAATGCTGCTCTTGGGAGTCCATCTATTACATGACAAGATGTAAATCACACAAATGTATATAAAAGTAACCATAATCAACAACAACAACAACAGCAACAACAACAACAACAACAGCAGCAGCAGCAGCAGCAGCAACAACAACAACAACAACAACAACAACAACAACAACAACAACAACATTATTAGAAAATAAAAAATAAAAAATACAAGTATCTAGTGCCAAGACTGCAGTAATCTGTTACTATAAAAGGTACCTCTTCTTGGTTCTGCTTGTGTAAGCTTTCTGTTCTCTCCTTCTCAACACAATATTGTACTTCACTTTCCCTTAACGTTTTAGATGGAAACACATTGGACTCTTCCATTGCTTTTTCATGCCTTGCGTCTTTAGCAGATTTGTATTTATAGAAATTCAGTAGCTGATTATCTTCTTTCATTTGCTTCAACTAGTTGACATAGTTTCTAGGTATGAATACATCACAAACTTCACCCCCTTTGATTTCCCTTAACGAATATAGAACAAATGAAGCTTAATACCAGAGCTTAAGAACAAAAAGGACTTTACAACAAAAAAGAAAGAAAGAATAATGCAAATCTTGACAATTTTGATTAAAGATAAATCCATATCTTTTTTTGTAGCCATGTAGCCATATAACCGACGTTTACCTCCAGGGAGAAATATAACAGGGCAAAGCTTTCACTAGTGTATGCATATTTTTAAAATATATGCGTCAGCCATAACAATTTCATGAAAAGCATAAACTAAACTGACAATGTGAGAAGACAGTACGTTAACATGAGCCATCCCAAATAGAAACGCATCAGGGAGAAATAGACTCCCATGATATTTTGATGCCCTACTATGACACAAACGGATGCCCTAAAGTACCTCAAACGGATGCACTAAAGGTCCTCAAACGGATGCACTAAAGTACTGATATGTGTCTAATTACACATATCTTTTACCTCATTTAATGAACCAAAACAACTAAAAACACTCAGATATGTCATTAAATACTGCAAATATCCTTGGAATGTGTTTCAGGTACAAAAGGATTGAAAACAGACGAAAAACGAGCAAAGTTTGCAGAATTGACAGAATCAGTCCCTGAACTTTCAGAAATTGTCAGAATCGGTCCTTCCATATGTGACATAAATCTGTTAATGTTTTCATGTGATGTTTTCACGTTTATTTGGTTCAAGAACTAACATGAAACATTTTACAAAGATTGGATCTAAAAATGTGACATATGTGTCAAAATTAAACAATTGATAACACTACTGATTATTGAAACCAATAACAGGAACTTTTTATCGTATAGTCAGGTATTATAAACACTTGAATCATAATCATGTACCTAATAAAAACTAAATAACCAATCAAATTATGTATCTTCTTATTATAAAAAGAGCTACATTGTTTTTTATTATTTGTAAGAATATATATACTTAAGAATAAGATGGGGGTATGTCCTTTGGAGAGCATGTAGAGATAAAGATTCCACCCTTTCAGAGCTTCCTCGTTAGCCATGACTCATTATTTCACTTTCATACCATTTAAATTTTGTATCACTCCTAGTTTGCTCCACTAATTAACCTTTTCCTTTTATTTCCATTTCTTTTTTCTATATATATTTTTCTAGAACATGTAAATTGTTCTGTCTAAGGTGTTTTGACTGTGAAATTGTTCCTAATGGTTGTTCCTTTAGGTGTTCTTGGATGTGTCGGTTGCCGGTGTAGGTTTAGCATCTTGTTCTTTTAGGTGTTGTTTTGTGTTCTTTTTGGTAGTGTTTTTTTCTTCTTCTAGCAGTGTCGTGAGGTTTTAGGTCTATATAGGTTGTTTTTAGGGGTTTTTGTAGGTGTTTGGTCGTTTGTACCTTTTATCTTCTTGTTGATTCTTAATATAATATTGCGCCGTTAAAAAAAAAAATTCATATGTGACATAAATCTGTTAATGTTTTCATGTGATGTTTTCACGTTTATTTGGTTCAAGAACTAACATGAAACATTTTACAAAGATTGGATCTAAAAATGTGACTTATATGTGTCAAAATTAAACAATTGATAACACTACTGATTATTGAAACCAATAACAGGAACTTTTTATCGTATAGTCAGGTATTATAAACACTTGAATCATAATCATGTACCTAATAAAAACTAAATAACCAATCAAATTATGTATCTTCTTATTATAAAAAGAGCTACATTGTCTTTTATTATTTGTAAGAATATATATACTTAAAGATGGGGGTATGTCCTTTGGAGAGCATGTAGAGATAAAGATTCCACCCTTTCAAAGCTTCCTCGTTAGCCATGACTCATTATTTCACTTTCATACCATTTAAATTTTGTACCAATCCTGGCTTGCTCCACTAATTAACCTTTTCCTTTTATTTCCAATTTTTTTCTATATATATTTTTCTAGAACATGTAAATCGTTCTAAGGAGTTGTGACTGTGAAATTGTTCTTAATGGTAGTTCCATCGGGTGTTCTTGGATGTGTCATTGTGTCGGCTGCCGGTCTAGGTTAAGCGTCTTGTTCTTTTAGGTGTTGTTTTGTGTTCTTTTCGGTAGTGATATTTTTCTTCTAGTGGTGTCTTGAGGTTTTAGGTTTCTAAAGGTTGTTTTTAGGGGTTTTTGTAGGTGTTTGGTCGTTTGTACCTTTTATCTTTTTGTTGATTCTTAATATAATATAGCGCCGTTAAAAATAAAAAAAAAAAAAAAAAAAAAAAAAAAAAAGAAAAAGAAATCATTATTTCTCTCCCTCAATGACGATAATTTTTCTTTCATCTTATCGAAATTTTTCATACTAAAATTTACTAATCTACTAGCCATGGGAAGTGTTAAGGCGTACTTGCAAAAAACTCAATCAAGGCTTGAATAACTAGAGAGCATTGGTTCGCATGCCTAAATGTATGCCTAAACTGCAACATATTGTTGGTGACACCATCGGAACCCGTCTTTTCACAAACCAATAGGCCACTTTCATGTCAATTGAGGCATAAAATTAGTCACAGTTTTAGTCATTCTAATCAATCCTTATAACTAGATATAAACTACTTGTTTTGCAGCATGAATATTGATTACTAACATAAACAAAATGAAATGATAGAGTGATTTTTTTAGAGTGACAAAACTAAGAAATGAAGAAAGGGATGTGGGTTTGGGGCTTCGGTCATTAGTTCGTTGGGACCCACTCGTATTTTAATAGAATAACCGAAGTGACAAAAATACCCTCCTAATTAACGGTCAAGCACAGTCAACTTAACGGTAACCGTTAAAGCTGGACTAAACTCGTAACGGGTGTTTCATTTTGGACCAAACCCGATACTTTTCAAACTAATGGACTAAAAATGAAACACCCGGTAAACCACAAGGACCAAAAAAGTAGTTAACTCTAAATACTAAAAAGTGTGTAAGTTGAGTTAATGTGAAAACCTTAGTAATTTTTCACATAATTATGATACTCCAAAATGGATGAAACATGTTTACTTTGTGCAATCCACTTGAATTTGAGTGTTTTTCTTCTTCTCGAGACTTATGCGAGACAAGATTTCGATTTCTAATGTTAAATACTATACGAAATGATTAAAGTAAAAATCTGGTCGCAACGCACAACTTAAAAACATCCTAGTTAACATAATTACAACCTGGACCTTGAAGTCTTTGGACTAAATAGGTGTTGGGCTCACTTGTGGCCCGACAAACTCACAATTAAAAGGAAATGACTACAAGAAAAACTATAAAACGAGGTCGAGAGAAGAGTTTTCATTATTCGTTTCTGTCGACATTTTATTTGTTACAAGTTAACCTTTGTTTAATGATTGTTTTGTTTGTGTTTCTTTAATATATCAGGCTGAGTTTTCTAATAACTAGTTGTTGATTAATTCTTTTAGTGGTTAATATGCGGTTTAATCCATATGTGTGATTGTTTAAAAAGCATAAACTGATCAAGGACTAGCCACGGTTTTAGGCTTGAATTATTTTGAACTAATTTTGAGTGTGAATTCGACGATCTTGCCGTGTTTTCTATTAGTAGAAGATTCTTAGTTTCAATGGCAGAGCGTATACCTAATGAGATTTATGAGGAAATTCTCATAAGATTGGATGTGGAGAATCTTCTTAGATGCAAGAGTGTGTGCAAGTCATGGAAATCTTTGACATCGTGCCCTCGTTTCATTAAAGCTCATAGGAAGCGTAGTTACAACAATAATGAGGCTGTTTTTCCCTATTTCTTTAGCATGTTCAAAGGTGATCTAAAATACTATTTTGTTGGTTCTGCGATGGCCTTGTATGTATCAATAGTATTACTTATGACGAATTTATAATAGCCAATCCCTGGACTAGAGAAGAGAAAGTATTTAAAATGCCTCATGCAACGGTATTTTCATGTTGGGGTTTTGGGTATGATTCAGTTACAGATGATTATAAGGTTGTATTAGGGAACAGGGATTTCGAGAAGGGTGGAACATCTTTCCAAGTGTTTTCTTTGAAATCAAATGTTTGGAAACACATCGGAGACGTGAACTATAAATGTTCTATGTCTCAAAGTCTCGGTACTTATGCAATGAGGCACTTCACTGGTTTATGTATTCCCAAGATTCATTGATGAATTTACATATTATTTTTTCTCTTGATTTATCCAAGGAGGTATATTCAAAGAAATTCCCCAACCTGATGATGCGAGATATGAACCTGGTAATGTTTTTAACTATAATACAATACTGGGGATTAAGGACGAATGCCTGTGCATATATCGTGCATCTCTTCCTGAGCATATATGGTTAATGAAGAATTACAATGTAAAACAATCTTGGGTAACATTGGGGCATAATTACCAACTGAAGTTTGAATATAACTACAATGACCATGCCGCTCGTTATGAGAAATCAACTGATCATAATACATGGTTTTCACAAAAGTGTGCGAGTGTCCCTACTACTAATGTTATGCAGAGCCTTGTATCTCCAAAACTTCAAGCATGCAATGATAGGCAGGCGGCTCCTAATCATCATCGGTTCGTTCTTTCATCACATCACATAATAAATATACTGTAAAAAAATTACTTGTTCCTTGTGAATTCGTATTATATATATCATCAATTGCATGCTCTAATAATAGATTGAAAGGTCTTGTTCTGTTATTTTAAGCAGCCATAATCATATAATTAATTTCTTTCAAATTAGAATCATTGTAATGCTGCTCTTAGGAGTCCATCTATTACATGACAAGATGTAAATTACACAAATTGGCCATCTATTACATGACAAGATTATTCAATAACGCATTCTATCTAACTGTATAAAATTCCTTCATTTGAATGCTTGTTTAGCGTCTTGTTTCGATCCCGACATTGTGGTTTAAGAAATCTCACTCCCAGTAGAAGATTCCTTGAATCCCGCTAGCATTTCAATCATTTCATCAACTGTCAACTGAGCAGAGAACATTTGCTGGAAGTAAGAGTTGGCCTCTTTCTCTATATCATCTGCATATACTTCGGTTGTTGATGAATCAGGGCCGCCATTTTTCATCATTCTTGAACTATTATTTATAAACTTCAGATGTAATCTCTCCAATTCTTTGGAAAGTGAGTCAGAGGACAGCAAGCCTGTATGTGACTGAAGGACCTAAAAGAACAAAAAACTTTCACTATGTGAGCTACAGACAATCAAATTGAAAATGTAAACCACCCTTAGGAGGGTAAAAAACTTTAATAGATACAACGCCATAGGTCTTTGGTTCTAATGATCAACACTAACCTTTCATCAGTCTCGCACTTCATGCTTTTGGGGCGTATTTGTCCCTAAACCGAGTCAAGTCAGCATTGAACCCTTGCTCTAACTCGACCTTGTCCTTCAAATACTTGTTCTGCAACTCTGCAATCTTTTTGTCATGCAACCTCATTAACTTCTCCCTCTCTTCCTCAAACTCTTTCATTTCTTCAAACTTTTCGTCCCTGTATATACAATAAAAAATAATGATCTCAAGCATGCTACAGTAAGAGTTGGCAAAAGAAACATTATTTTGACCCCCTAAGGTCCCTAACAAGTACCGTCTTACTGAAATGCAATAGGTTCGTCATTGTGTTGAGGTGGCAATTTTGATGCATATACTTATTAATGGGTTGATGTTGGTATAAGTTCTTATCTCTAACGGGTTAAACCGTTAAACTAACGGAAAGTCAACTCAACAAGAAATAGGCCAAACATGGTTCAAAGTCGCCCAAAGTGTATTTTATGGCTTAAACCTCCTATATATTACTGAAAACATACTTTTTATTCTCAAGCATCAGTTTATTCTCAACCTCGATTTAGTACATCTTGTTGATGGGAAACCAAATATGTCCAATAGATAGTTGACATATTCTAGCCCAAGAAGTTACTACGTCATTTGCAGAAATCCTGTGATATAATGATATGTTGTTTTACTAAAAAGACTAGTCATTGGCCAAAATACCTCTTCTGAGGATCTGCAGCGGAAAAAGGTTGGTCAGCCCTCTTGCGCTCTTCCTGCATAAGCTTATCAAAAGAGTCGTCTTCTTTATTCCTGGCCTCTTGGAAACCCTTCAATGAGTCATTGTAATGCTGCTCTTGGGAGTCCATCTATTACATGACAAGATGTAAATCACACAAATGTATATAAAAGTAACCATAATCAACAACAACAACAACAGCAACAACAACAACAGCAGCAGCAACAGCAACAACAACAACAACAACAACAACAACAACATTATTAGAAAAAAAATAAAAAATACAAGTATCTAGTGCCAAGACTGCAGTAATATGTTACTATAAAAGGTACCTCTTCTTGGTTCTGCTTGTGTAAGCTTTCTGTTCTCTCCCTCTCAACACGATATTGTACTTCACTTTCCCTTAACGTTTTAGACGGAAACACATTGGACTCTTCCATTGCTTTTTCATGCCTTGCGTCTTTAGCAGATTTGTATTTACAGAAATTCAGTAGCTGATTATCTTCTTTCATTTGTTTCAACTAGTTGACATAGTTTCTAGGTATGAATACATCACAAACTTCACCCCCTTTGATTTCCCTTAACGAATATAGAACAAATGAAGCTTAATACCAGAGCTTAAGAACAAAAAGGACTTTACAACAAAAAAGAAAGAAAGAATAATGCAAATCTTGACAATTTTGATTAAAGATATCCATATCTTTTTTTGTAGCCATGTAGCCATATAACCGACGTTTACCTCCAGGGAGAAATATAACAGGGCAAAGCTTTCACTAGCGTATGCATATTTTTAAAATATATGCGTCAGCCATAACAATTTCATGAAAAGCATAAACTAAACTGACAATGTGAGAAGACAGTACGTTAACATGAGCCATCCCAAATAGAAACGCATCAGGGAGAAATAGACTCCCATGATATTTTGATGCCCTACTATGACACAAACGGATGCCCTAAAGTACCTCAAACGGATGCACTAAAGGTCCTCAAACGGATGCACTAACGTACTGATATGTGTCTAATTACACATATCTTTTACCTCATTTAATGAACCAAAACAACTAAAAATACTCAGATATGTCATTAAATACTGCAAATATCCTTGGAATGTGTTTTTATGTGTTTCAGGTACAAAAGGATTGAAAACAGACGAAAAACGAGCAAAGTTTGCAGAATTGACAGAATCAGTCCCTGAACTTTCAGAAATTGTCAGAATTGGTCCCTGGAAGATTTATTTTGAAGAAAAGTCAACAAGAGTCCCCCATGAATCAAAAAATTCACATTTGTGGTCCTTGGATGATAAATTTCAACAATTGGCAAAAATGGTCCCTCGAGTTTCAATTTTCGCAAAAATGGTCCCTGGGAATTCAAATTTGGAAAATTCACATTTATGGTCCTTGGATAAATGGAATTTGGCAAGAATGGTCCTTTTAATAACTTTGGAGAAGTTGCATTTTACCCCCTTAATTTTCAGCTATTTACACAAATGGTCCTTGTGATTTATTTACTACAACCAAATGGACCTAATTTATTCTAACCCAAAAACCACCCCACCCTCTAATATAAACCCAATCCCTAAACCTTTACCTGTGGCCAAACTCACCCTGGCCCAACACCTCACAGGCCCAAAACAAAAAAATAAACCTCCCTGTTTATTACTTCTCTCGGTCAAACCTTTGACCCTCCCTTTTCCCACCAAAAATACACCACCACCACTTGGCCTGCAAAACTCCAGACAACACTCCAACTCCTCACCAACTTAGCTACCACCCCATCCCTTGTTCCCTTAGCCTCCACAACATCCAAATTCCATTAAATGCTCATAAACATCTTCAAGTTACCCCTAACTGCCAAAATGAGATTTTCCCGCCAAATTGCAATTCAATGGCTGAGATTGATTAAGCTCATCCAATGGTTCACAACTGAAGTGGGAAAGGTTCATAGAGAGAAATAAAGCTCCAATCACTTATGAAAGAGAAGAGAGAAGCAACAGAAGTATTATTATTAGTTGTAGTGTAATATAGATTGTCGTTTTAGTGTAATTTTCAGTTTAAAGATAATGTACTAAGTTTCCTCAGTGTATTCTAAACCTTTTCCAAACATCAATTTCAGTTCTTAAGTTCCAATTCAGTTTATGCACTTTTCTCACTTGAAATTTCATATTAAGCTTTATGTTGCTAAAAATGGTTATTCAGTGTTTCTTTAAGCTCCTATTAGTTCACTTATAAGTTTTCTTAAGTTCTAAAAGCTTAGAAATCAGTTAGGTTAAATAATCCAAAAATTCAAATAAAATAGTTAGAAAATCAAAAATCAGTTTTAAGGAAGAATGAAGCAATGGAGCATGGTGTAACTTGGATGGCCAAGGGTTAGTGTCTCGGGGGAGATTTTAGGAAAGTTTTGAATGATTTGTTCTTGGTTTGGAGTTCACAGGACCCCTTTGTAAGTTTTTTCTCAAAATCTTTGATAGGTACTGTAGCATAGTTAAAGTTACTTAGATCTGTTTTAGGTACTTGTTTGCTGTTTAACTAGTGTAGATCATTCATAATCTAGCTTAATATGAATAGATTGCATCATTAGTGAGTAGCTTGCATCCATTTTAAGCCTACTGATTTATGGTTGATCATCATGGCATATGGTGCATTAATGGATATTTGTTTATGAGACCTATGTTTCTGAGTTCATATCATACTGTTTGATCATGGTGTTAGTGGATTTGGTGGTTTAGCATGCTAGTGGACTGATTTGATTCATATTAGTTCAAAACACTCACATAAAGGGGCGTTTGGATTAGCTGTTTAAGCTATGTTCATGGTGTTAATTGTTGTTTTTTCTGGTTGTAGCATGTTACCTTAGGTAGTCTTAGGTAAGAGGAACCATAAAAACTAGTGGTCCTTTGTGTAAAAGTCAAACATCACTTTTAATCCCACTTATTTGATCACTGTCAAGTCTTTTGGATCCATAATCACTCTAATCCTTTCCATAGTTGTTAATTTAGCTCAAGTAAGTCTCATTCAAGCTTAATATCACATTTTCAGTATAATAGAAGCAATCATAGTTGAAAAAAAAGTCAACCTAGGATTAAAATCTAAAAGTCAAATTGCATAGGTTTTCAGTTTTTCCAATTTTTGCAAGAATTTTCCTGAGCTCATTTCTAGGAGTTAGCCTATGAGCTTTTGGATATTTAAAATTTGTCAGCTTGTGTATCTTAGAATAATTTTCTCTTAATTTTTAGATTTTTCTTGTTAGCTTAATCTTGTCTCAAAGTTGGCCTGTTGAGAAACGTATGCCCTGCACCAGGGCTCAGTGTGCCTTAAGCCTTTTTCACAAGCTTGTAAAATGTTCATTATTATATCCAAGACTTAGCTTTTTGTGGTTTTTGATAGCTTGTTGTACCAGCTTTATATGTGTGTGCTTATATCTCATCCTTGTGCTTATTTACATGCTCATTTTTGAACCTCCAATCCACCCCACTGAACCCTTCACACTGAGTCCTCAGTGTAAGGACCACATGTTCATAAGCTTGTTATGAGCTTGTCAGTAGGGCTTAGGCTCAATGGTTGGGCTTTTTGGATAGCCAAGTGAACTAGGTTGCTAATTCCAGGCTTATATTGGCCTATTTGGCTTATTTGATAAGCCAAAAGTTGGCCTGCAAGTAGCCCTAAAGGCCTGTTTGGTTTGTGAGTTATTGGCTTTGCTTATTTTGTCTTTTTAGCTTATTTTATAGTGCTTTTTCAGTTGTTCTAGCTTCTTTGGCTTACCTTTATTTCATTTTAGCTTATTTGATCTTTTGTTGTTCAGTTGTAGTTTATAAATTAGCTTTTTCAAGTTTCAAAATTCTTTTTAGCTTATTTTCATTAACTGTGGTGAGATTAAGCCTCCACAGAGCTTATTTCTCAGTTTTATAAAAGTTGTCTTTTTAAAAGTTTGTTATTTTTAGTATTTTAGTGTGTGTGTAACATGAAAAACCAAAACTAAAATAGTTTGTAAATCTGTCAGGAGTGGGATTCGAACATGGGTTGTTTGGTTCAGAACTCAAACCAACCACGAGCTCCATCTCCCCTAAGGGACTTTCAGTGTTTAACCTTTCCTTTCTTTTATTTATAGTGTAAATTTTCCCTTTTAGCTTATTAAGCTTATCAGCTTATTTATAAGCTTTTCTTCATTTTTATATTTTTCCTAGCTTATTTATACTAATTAGTATTTTTATAAAAAGTTTGATAATTATTACTGTTTATATAGTATTTATTATAATTTAAATTAGTTTAAATAGTTATTAATTTGTAATTAATTAATATTAATTAATTCGAAAGTCAAATTAATCATTTTCTTTTTCCTTAAATTTTCTTTCATCATTTGGATTCTAAAAAAATAATTTTCACATCCGTGGGATTTATATTGGACAAAATTCATTTTTTATTTCGTTCTACTCAAGTAAGTCTCATTCAAGCTTAATATCACATTTTCAGTATAATAGAAGCAATCATAGTTGAAAAAAAAGTCAACCTAGGATTAAAATCTAAAAGTCAAATTGCATAGGTTTTCAGTTTTTCCAATTCTTGCAAGAATTTTCCTGAGCTCATTTCTAGGAGTTAGCCTATGAGCTTTTGGATATTTAAAATTTGTCAGCTTGTGTATCTTAGAATAATTTTCTCTTAATTTTTAGATTTTTCTTGTTAGCTTAATCTTGTCTCAAAGTTGGCCTGTTGAGAAACGTATGCCCTGCCCCAGGGCTCAGTGTGCCTTAAGCCTTTTTCACAAGCTTGTAAAATGTTCATTATTATATCCAAGACTTAGCTTTTTGTGGTTTTTGATAGCTTGTTGTACCAGCTTTATATGTGTGTGCTTATATCTCATCCTTGTGCTTATTTACATGCTCATTTTTGAACCTCCAATCCACCCCACTGAACCCTTCACACTGAGTCCTCAGTGTAAGGACCACATGTTCATAAGCTTGTTATGAGCTTGTCAGTAGGGCTTAGGCTCAATGGTTGGGCTTTTTGGATAGCCAAGTGAACTAGGTTGCTAATTCCAGGCTTATATTGGCCTATTTGGCTTATTTGATAAGCCAAAAGTTGGCCTGCAAGTAGCCCTAAAGGCCTGTTTGGTCTGTGAGTTATTGGCTTTGCTTATTTTGTCTTTTTAGCTTATTTTATAGTGCTTTTTCAGTTGTTCTAGCTTCTTTGGCTTACCTTTATTTCATTTTAGCTTATTTAATCTTTTGTTGTTCGGTTGTAGTTTATAAATTAGCTTTTTCAAGTTTCAAAATTCTTTTTAGCTTATTTTCATTAACTGTGGTGAGATTAAGCCTCCACAGAGCTTATTTCTCAGTTTTATAAAAGTTGTCTTTTTAAAAGTTTGTTATTTTTAGTATTTTAGTGTGTGTGTAACAGGAAAAACCAAAACTAAAATAGTTTGTAAATCTGTCAGGAGTGGGATTCGAACATGGGTTGTTTGGTTCAGAACTCAAACCAACCACGAGCTCCATCTCCCCTAGGGGACTTTCAGTGTTTAATCTTTCCTTTCTTTTATTTATAGTGTAAATTTTCCCTTTTAGCTTATTAAGCTTATCAGCTTGTTTTCAAGCTTATTTATAAGCTTTTCTTCATTTTTATATTTTTCCTAGCTTATTTATACTAATTAGTATTTTTATAAAAAGTTTGCTAATTATTACTGTTTATATAGTATTTATTATAATTTAAATTAGTTTAAATAGTTATTAATTAGTAATTAATTAATATTAATTAATTCAAAAGTCAAATTAATCATTTTCCTTTTCCTAAAATTTTCTTTCATCATTTGGATTCTAAAAATATAATTTTCACATCCGTGGGATTTATATTGGACAAAATTCATTTTTTATTTCGTTCAGTTACGTAATTTTAATTTAAACGTACGTTTTCAGTTTCTAAACGTTTTTAAGTAATTTGATTTCACGTGTTTGTTGATATTGGTTATTTGTGTCATTTTCACTTTTAATTCCCTAGCGTAACCACTATTATCCCTTTTCCATTCAAAATCACCCGATCACAGATTCGTTAAAATACAATTTCACACCTCGCTGGGACATAACGACCCGGGAAAACACAGTACTCCTTGGAGACTTGGCCCAAGCTGTTTGACCATATTGACCACATCCGTGGTTGACTTTGGTTGACCGTTTCAGAGCCAATCAAGTACCATGATATTTTGATGCCCTACTATGACACATGTTTATGTACTTGATGGTATGGAGATTTATTGTAAGAAATGAGTTTTCAAAACCATAAAATTAGAGAGTTATTCTAGACTGATATACAAATTCACTTACTTCATATGTAAATGGATCGTATTAGCCACATCTACTTGAAATAGTATTAAGATTTGTTACAACATTGATCTAGATATAACAAAACAGAAAGGTGGATGATAGGTGATGTAATAAACAAACTTAGTCGTTCCAAGCTAAAAACGCACTATAATTTGGCAAATGTACCAAAACAAGATATATTAATGTAGGCACAGCTTACTAACAACCTACTTTTAAGCGTTGTTCTTGTGTTTGAAGCAACTAGTACCATTCTAAATGAAGCTTTAAAACAGTAATAAGCAGCAGGTACCAATAACTTAAACTAAGATGGTAAGTGACAACCAAACAACAAATTCTAAACATAATGCATTTCAGATAAGATACCTGTTCAGGAGTCTTTTCATGATAGCGACTTTGAGATACACCTTGTGCAAGAAGCTCTTTCACCCTACTACCAGAATACAGCTCAGAAAGGCAGTCGTGTCCTTCAGAAATAAGTCCTGCCCTAAAGGTACATAAACCAAGCTGAGCCATCGACCTATTAAAGAGAATCTGTGTTGAGATATCCATATGCAAAACACTGTCCTACAAGTAACTCATAAGCAACAACTCACGAGATGTAGAAAACTCATCCATTATTGCATGATTGTAAATGTCACAAAGCATTGTTCGGGCCTTGGTCCGCTCGTCCCCATTCTTGTATATAAAATTGACCAGCATGTCCATCAGTGCCCTGCTACATGCTGGAAAACTAGGTTTTCTAGGCACAACCACGGGAGTGCTTACAAAAGCGGGTGGACTAGCTTTAAATTCAGTAACTGATTCTTCTCCTTCATCTGCAACTTCTGCAGGTAAATTCCTTATAGCACCATATACTTCCTAAGGTTTGTAATAAACAAGCTCAACAAGCTTCAATGCTACCTTAGCTGCAGCCTTGTGATCCCCAACACGTTCGAGATACGCCTGGACATTTTGAGCAAGAGCAAAGAAAAAAAGTTCGTCTTGAAGCCTCTCTACATACTCACGGGTGTGACGATCAATGCATTGCAGACTCTTAAAGAACTCGACGTCAATATTTTCAAGGAAAGCCGCGAGAGTTATTCTAGGTTGATATTGGTGATGCTAACTCGAAAGAACATTTGACGTTTATATTTTTTGGAAGTTTCCTGTACAAAGAGATGATAGTTACTAGTTTAAGAGAAACTAACAAAAAAATTCAAATTATAGAATTTTAATTGAAATGTGTGGAGGCAACAAAACAATCATTCATAATTACTAAATAAGCACTAATCATACTTCTGTCTTATGGATGACACAGTTTACGGGAGACTTCCTACACAAGATATATTGTTTAAATGTTATCCAAGTTGGCAGATGGTTTGTCCGCTAATCCTATGTGTAATATTGATATCGACTCCCGTGATATTTTGATGCCCTACTATGATACAAACGGATGCGCTAAAGTGCCTCAAACAAGTACCTCAAACGGATGCACTAAAGGTCCTCAAACGGATACAATTAAATAAGTCGGTTCCAAAAATCTTTTAGGATTCTGACTTACATAACTGGTTTTCTGCGTTAGAAAGACAGTTCAACAATTAAATAAGTACCGTCAGAATATGGAGTTATGGGCATCAGATTCAACAATTATCCGATATGGAGTTATGGGCATTAGACATGAGTACCACGTTACAACGATATGGAGTTTTGGGCATCAGATTCAACAAGAAGCACCCAGTCTTCTGGTTTCTATGGGGTATTTTGAATTGCTTATTTTAAACTACTTATCTGCTTAACAAAAAGCCTGCTTATTCTTGAGTGCTTATTTACTCTAAAATGCACATAAGCAGTTTTATCTAAACACCTCTAAAATTGAAATTTGCTCAAGTATAATCAGGTAAGCACCTTAGATAACCATTCCCAAATACCCTCACTAACTAATTCTCATGAAACAACACACAATTACATGATATCCACTTGGTTTGCACTCCATGCCATGGGGATTGTTTGGCATTCAGTTTTAGAAGTGATTGTGTGATATAGAATAACCAGAATCAGTATCAGATAACTAATTCTCATACTAGTTGATCTCTGAATAATCTTTTTCCGAACTCTTAATAAACTATGTTAGTTCTTTTCCATATTAGTTGATCTCTGTTATCATCGGTGTGGCTATATGGATATCATGGTGGATTATCATTATATTAAAGAACAACAAAGAGCATAAAAAACATACTTGTTCACACCTAAGAACAGGTTACTGATTTACGAATCAAACTCGACAGATTCACTATTTACAATATGTGATTACTGCATTAAAGTTTCAATTTCAGTAGCATAGTGCAAATAAAAAACGTGTAACCGAACCATGACTGAAATAACCGGAAAAACCCAACTGGTCAATACCGGTTTTGACCAAACCGGTTTCGGTTGTTTGGGTTTTTGAATAGAGGGTCGGTTTGTACCCGGTTTTTTCCTAACCGGTTTGGAGCGGGCTTGGTACAATTTTTTGAATTTTTGAATTCAAATAGGAGCATATATTTTTGAAAGTTTGAATTTTACCATTTGCCATTGTATGTTAAGTATAAATAGAGGGGTTGTGTGTTGGTTACAACTTTCTCATAAGCAATAAACACTCTAAAAGTCAAAACCAAAACTATTTCACTAATGGTAACTCAATCTAGTTCAAGTAACACCGGTGTTGGTTCTTCAACTCCTTCAAGTAAACCGACGATTGTTGAAATTTTACCTAACGATCGAAAAGCCGAAATTTGGAAACAATTCAACCTCGTCAAGATGTCGGATAACACGACCAAGGCTCAATGTAAGCAGTGCTTTCATTTATTAGAATTCGGTTTCTAACTTGATGTTGAGGTCTCATATCAACCTAAAGTATTGCCAAGCACTCAAAACGGTTCCGGAAGCGAGTCAACCGTCTTTGGGTCGAGACGGGAATATTTTTGTGTACCATCCGGATGTTGTTCGTGAACAATTCACCGGTTTGGTGATTCAATAAGGTTTGTCGTTCAACGACTTCGACAACCCTCGAATGACGAGGGTGTTTCAAACTCATGTTCAACCAAAGTATAATCACGTAAGTCGCATGACTCTAAAACGCGATGCTATGAAACTATGGAAAACGGCTAAACAACAATTAAAATATTGTTTTTCAAATTTAAATGCTAGTGTAAACTTAACAACGGATGTTTGGTCCGCTCCTCATGGTTTGTCCACTTCGTACCTTTGTGTTACCTTACTTTGGATTGATCACGAAATTTGGCAAACGATGAAGCGAGTCATTGCATTTGAAGAATTTCCGATTCCTCACACGGGAGTCGCTTTATTCAAAATGTTGAGAAAAGTGTTTGTCAAATTTCACTTGGAAAAAAAATCAATTACGTTGGATAATGCAAGTAGTAACACAAATGCAATTGGTAGGCCAAAAATAAAATACGAGCCACCTTTGGATGGCGTATTTTATCATAATCGATGTGTTGCACACATCATTAACTTGGTTGTGCAAGCAGGATTAGCGGAAGGTCCGATATATGAAATGAAAGAATGTTTTAAAAGAATGTTGAGAAATATATTTAAAAGGATGCTACAAGATGTAATGCCTATATTCGGTTGTGTTATAATGAGGAAAAACCTTTTTTAACACCTAACTGGGATTGTGACACAAGATGGAATTTCACTTACCATATGTTCCTAAGTGCTATAAAACAAAAAGTGACTTTACAATTTTTTTCATGACCAATTGTCGGAAAAAGGTAAGTGTGTTCCATTTTCGTGTCACCATTGGGAAACTATTGAAAAACTAACCCAATTACTTGAAGTTTTTTACACCACCACAAAAAAATTATCGGGAATTTATTATCCAACGTCTCATTTGGTGCTCGAACAAATATTCTTAATGTGTTCAAAACTAAGCCAATTTGAATTAAATGGTGATATATATTCAAGTATGGTTTCACCAATGAAAGAAAAGCTTAGGAAATACTTTGAAGAAATGCCACCGATAATTACTTGTGCGGCCGCATTAGATCCATATTTTAAAGTGAGTGGGGTAGAGTTACTTCTCGAATCGGTACATTTGATTTGGGGTGTTTTGACAATAAAGCGAACTTTGCTAATGATGCAAAAGATGATTTTAAAAAATCATTTGAAGGTTTATGGGAGTTATATTTTGAAAAGTATGGTAACCCAACTCCTTCAGTGAGTTCATCTTCTTCATCGAGCCGGTCGCATAGAGGGAGTCCAATGTTTGGCTTGCTCCAAAAGTTAAGAGAAAACCCTAATAAATGGGCAAAGAATGATCGTTTCACCAACAACGAATATGAAAGATATATCACAACCTATTTTATCTCACATATTCCGGCCTAACAAGTTGAAAATTTTGATGTGTTGGCATTTGGAAAGCAAAGGAAACAATGTTTCCCGTTCTATCTGTAACACCCCAAAATTTCAATACAACAGCGGAAGACTAATTGGTGTATTACGTAGAGGATCACAGTCATAATCATAGAAATGACTCAAAAGAGACGTTTGAAAGTCATTATTATTAATTCAAATACGAAAGAGGTGCCATTGTTTAGCATATCATAATGACATAAGAATTTGAAATAACTGATAGAATTTATGTTTACACCAAAGACCAATAGATTATTGCCCACTCCATGCCTCAAATGCTCCATTAGTTACATGAGATAAGCATGCTAAAAGTCAACAAAATTGTTGAGTGAATCCATAGTGTTTGTGTTTAGTAATCAGTTTTAACACAAGAGAAGTAGTAGTTGAGCATGTAAAATCATAGTACAATTGTTTATTGCAATAAGCCTCATGAGCTCAAACATTAACGGGTGTGATATAATATAGGGGCCCTCGGGGCAGGAGTTTGCCATTTTCCTGATAGATATCAAATAATGTGCATTTGGTTATCTATCCGGCTATCACAAGGAAATCTCCTGGCTAACGCAAATGGGCTGCCAACCACCAATAGATCTATTCACAATATTCGCGTTCACTCACAAGTGACTAAGGTTCATGATATGAGGGGCTTTATATTGGGGCAACAGTGTGTCTTATGCAATAATATTCAGGATAGCATACATAAAAATACTTGTGTTCAGTTTGTAGCATGTATCTCCCCACGAGTTTGTAAATCATATAAAAGTGGGACTATGAACTCACCTTAGTTAGTAGTAGTTGGCAAATAAGTGATATCAAGTACAACGTAGGAACGGCTCCAACACACGACCTGGAATAATATGAGAGTCTGAGATTTTGGTAGTTTTATACTAGACTCAATGTGAATAAGGATTATAGGAATGATATCGGGAAAATGGATTTGATTGTGGTAAGGATGGCTTGAAGGCTTAAAATGCCTAAAGTTCAAAAATAATATTATATATAATATTATCTTACTTTTATGTACTTAGATTCAGTGAATGTTGTCTCTTCAAAAGTTAGTGGATGTTAAGTTATGTTTTACATTTAAAAACGTCGTTATAACGTTATGTCGTTTAAATAGTTTTTACGTAACAGTTTAAGTGTTTTTCTTGGGATATAACTTGTAAAACATTGGTGTGTTAATAAAATCATAATGTTACTGAATAAACCTTCAAGTTATAAGAGATTTACATTTTTAACCCTGACGGTGAATATTTACACTTTTAGTCCTTGATACAAGTTTATGAATTATTACAACTTTGGTCCTTTAACTTTAACATATTTACATATTTGGATTTAACTATCAAAAATGACATTTTATCACCCTTGGTTCTCAAATAATCACTTTATACTCTTGGTTTAGTAGAATGACAGTTTTGGCACAAGTTTCAGGAAGTTTGCAATAGTTAATCTAATTTGTAAAGTTAGTCCAAAGTTAACTATTTTTACATTTCAAGTCCAAATTCTTCCAAAATTACATGTTTTACCCAAAAACATTTATAAAATCTGCTTGTAGCCTCAGAGTTCCAGTTTGATAGTTTATACCCTTGTTTTCCAAAAGTTACACTTTTAACCCTTAAGTAACTATTTTGTTAAAAAGGTTCAAAATGGTTCTGACATACTTTCTCGAAGGATATATGGTTTGACGGAGTTACTTGTTTGAGGGAAAAATTTCCTCGTCTTTTTGCTTTAGAAATGTTCCCCGATTGTAAGTTGAAGGATAGATGGGTACTCAGAAATGGCATTTGAGAGGCTAACTGGTGTGGGCGAGTTCATCCAAGGGGGAGGTCAGAAGGTGATTTATCAAGTCTGGTTTCGCTTTTGTGTGGCATGGTGCTCTCAGATGAGGGTAATGATGATTGGAATTGGTCCATAAACATGAAGGATGGTTTCTCTGTTAACGGCTTATCTAAGGTGATCGACAAACAGGTCCTCACTCCAGGTTGCTTAGGTCGTGTTCTCGACTAGAATAATTGGGTTCCAAAGAAATTAAACGTCTTTTTTTAGAGGGTCATAAATGACAGACTCCCCCATCTCGCCAACCTTGATAAATGAGGCATTGATGTTCATTCGTTACTCTGCCCTCTTTGCAAAATGGAAATTGAGGATGGTAATCAGTTATTATATAACTGTAGCAAGGTTAAACCGTTGTGGTTAAAATGTTTTGACTGGTGGAACATTCCCATTCCTCCTAGTTACTCGCCGGAATAATATTATGGGTCAGATTTTTAGGGGTGGAGACAAGAATAAGCTGAAGGCTAAATTGTTTCATGGAGTTAGGTTGGTGGTCTTATGGGTAGTTTGGAGGTGGCGTAATCTTATTGTACATGAGCCAAGTGACTCTCGACATGCTATTATAGATCGAGATGACTTCCCACAGATTCAGTATCTTTCTCAGCTTTAGATCTCTAATAGGAGCAATCAACTTGGTGGCAACTGGTCCTAATGGTTATTATGTCTGTGGTCAGTGTTTGACCCCCCATAACCAATTTGTCTTCACCGGTTTGTTGTTGCTTCATAGGTGCTTGGGATTTTTTTTTGTTAATTAGGTGGTATGTAATTGTTAGATGGGTTTCGTTTGGTTCTCCTACATGGGACCTTATTGTTATTTTCTTTTTCTTTTTTTTCTTTGGTTTAATAAAATTCATTGCATTTAAAAAAAAATAGTTTGTGTGTGTGTGTTGGTTTTTTTTCCCGTAGCTTCTGGTTGTGGCAGACCTATACACCAAACACTTATCAATATTTCCTGGTAAATTTCAGTGTTGCAAAACAAGGCCTACAAGGCCGATTAATCGCCGATTAGGTGCTACAAGGCCACCAACCTTTTTGATTTGTGTAAATCGGTCAAACAACTCGGTCAATCGTGGTCAACGACGGTTAATGACGGTCAACGGTGGTCAAGCTTGTCTGAAACCTTCAAACCTTGCTAGAAATACCCAAAACTCGCCGTAAAATTGTTTAATAAGTTATACTTATTATTTATATCCATTTTATTATTTATATCCATTTCAAGATGTTTTTTTAAGAAAAATCTTGTTAGTAATACCTAAAATTTGTCGGAAATACCTAAAACATGTCAAAAATACATAAAACTTGTCGAAAATGTCAATCTGATTAATCACCGAGTAATCCCGCCTAGACCGATTACAAGCTACAGGGGGTCGACCGCCCGACCACCGATTCATGATTTTTGCAACCTTGGTAAATTTTATTAAAGGTAGAGCCAAAAAAAAAAAAGGCAAAGTTACAAAGAAAGAGCCAAGCGATACAAATACTTGGGAGTTGGGACACATCCCTAAGTACATCAACAAAGGCTAACCAAAAAACAAATGGCATTGGACATATCCCAAGCTCACAATACAATCAAGAATAACTTAGAGTCCAAAACACCAAAACTGTAAAACACAATATACTCTGAATCATTAATGAATTCTAGGACCAACCAGAACCCATCAAACCATCACCATATATTGGATCCAAACAGTAGGCAACAGTAGGCAGAGACTCAAATACAATCCAAGAAATGCCATTTCTAAACAAAACATAAGCTACTAAAACATAAACAAAGACTAGGAGCCCAGAAAGACAACAAGCAGCAATATTCAAATCCAAAACCAGACCAGCAAAGACAAGATAACCCATAATCATCCAAGAGTTATCTCCTTAAAAACACCCTTCCAGCAAAAAACCATTGGGAAAACCATGAAAGGGAAAAAGAGTATAGCACTCAATGTATACAAATAAGGCAGCAAGTAGAATCAGTATAACACAACCACCGCAGATATAGCATCAATATCCTCCATAACATACTGAAGCATCAAGATTCATCCACCTGTAGTTAATCTGTCCTATCATCTTGATCATCTTCATCACAAGCTCTGTTAAGATTTTCAACAATTCTTCTAAAATACATACTCTTGTCCAAGTTCCATAATCTAGCAGCATTAACCACATCAGAAGTGGTCATAATTTAGACTTGGTGAATGCATCCAATATGAATGGTACACACAACAAAAAACACATTACACCAATACAATTTCAAGATTACTGACATATAAAAGTTTGAAATTGTTAATAGTACTTTTCCACTACGACGGTATTCCAGGAAAGTCGAATTAGGCGAGGCACAACTCACCTTAACCTTGGCTCCAAACCACACTCACACTGAGAGTGCAACTAGTCCCGTCTATTTTCTCTTTTAAGCTACCTCCGGGTTGTGCAGGGAACTTGCAGATGCCATCCAGAATTCCAGCCTGAGAGTCCACATCAAATAACCGTGCTTTAATCTCGATAGAGCCCTTGGCGGGTACAGCCATCATTGATCTCTTTAGTGGAACTTTGCCAGCTTTTCCAGCTATCTTAGAATCAAGACTGCCTTTATAAAGTAATGCCGTGTAGAAGTTTTTTACAAAAGGATCTTCATTTTTGTCAAAAAAGTCACCATAACAAGCATAAATTTGTGCGTAAACTTCTTGACCACCGCTTTGCTTGAAATCGTATGTTACCTCTATTGTACAATCGATTGCATCTTTCAACAAAACGTAATAGATCTCTACATCGCCATCCATACCATGAATACACTCCATATCGCAATTGGTCTCAGCTTCCATCTTCCAAAAGTATGCGAATTTCGTTTCAAAATCACGTTGGGAAAGTACGAACAAAGAATCGTTCCTCACAGTAGTAGCATAAAGTTCAAAAGAAATCTCCATGTAAGAAGATAATGGAATTAGATGGCTTGAACTAGGATCGCCGAGGTATAACCGCTCATGGTTGGTGACGTCGATTTGGTCATCCCAATTACAATCGAATAAAGCAACGGCACCAAGATCAGGTGCAGCTGGTAGGCCCCAACCATCATATAGTACTCCATATGTATCTGAAATCGTTATTAGACCAAAGAGCTTGCATTCTTTAAGTTCGGGATCTCTAGTAATATGAATATACACCGAAAATAACTCGAAGCGTGGATTTGGCTTTCTAGGCGGATCCATGTGGTTGAATCTTCCTAATTGAAGCAAGGATTTTGTCAATCCCAATGAATCTTTTTCCCCGAAGGATGAGGATTCCTACACACACAAAAAAGAGTTTGAAACTGGTTATTAAATTCTGAGAAACTGTCATACTCTAACTTGAGTTATCTAAACCAGACTTGGTTTTCGAAAAGAAGAAAAGATTTACTTTACTTCCAAATAGTGAATTACTTGAACAGTATGGTATTTTTTTAAGGTCTGTCTTATACACCCAAACCAATTTAAATTCAAAATAAAATTAAAACCGAAGAGCTAAAATAAACCTCACACACTTCCTTTCAAAAAAGAGAAATAATCCAAACAAAAGAAAGATACTCCCGCATGAGTTAAAAAAAATAATAATAATAAAAAAAATCTACTTATAATGTAATGCATACCGGAGTGATCCCCAAAAGTTGAAAGCATTTTTCCATAACAACTTCAGTTGCCTCGCACAACAATAATTTGGTTTCCCGAGCAATATCATCCTGCCAAAACATTCAAAGTTGCACTAAAAATATTCACGTGTTCCTAAAATCAAATTAATTTCTAGAAAATTATCTAGGTTTCAAAGAATTGGAAATTAAATTCAATATTGTATGAGAAAAAAAAACATATCTAAGTAAATATACCTCCGATGAATAACAATAACTGTTAAATCTCAATGATAAATCATAGAGATATTCACAGAGTTTATGAGGCAAGACCGGGTAACAAGACATTGCGATAACCTGAAAAAGAGAGTTAGATTATTAATAATACATTAATATAATATACAAAATTATATTTATAAAACTAGGGTTTTGTGTGTTCAAAGAAGTAATATAAGTTTATTAATATATTCGTCTAACCTGATTAAACTTCAGTAAATGCAATGCTAACACGCGCTCTTCCCCTTCCTCCCATATTTCACCCTCCCCCAATGTTAACTCTGAAGCCTGTTGCAACCAATTATATGCATATAATATTAGGGCCAATGTGATAGTTGTTGTAACATTATCCATTAACTTATTATTCAAGAACAAGAAATCAATAAGCACATTGAAACGGAAAGAAATTCTTACCTTCTTTAACTCATCGATGTCTTTACGATGTTTCTTGGTAAATGAACGATTTCGGGCTCGGGTATTCAGTAGGTATAGATAAGTATTTCCCTGTTTATGAATGAATTTGAGCAGATGAAAAACAAGATCCGTGTAAAGATTTCAAATAGATAAGAAACACAGCATCAATAGCATAAGTTGAAGAGCATCACTGAACTACCTCTTCATTGAGCACCTCTTCAAAACTGAATGTACAATCCGATAGCCTATGGTTTTTCAATAATGTATACCTGTTAAGAGTACAAAACGAAAAGCATTAGTAGGGTATCTCGTTCAATGAAACAAAGGAAAAAGCCGGTGTACACATTCTTGGATTCAATATAAAAATTTTGTAAAAAAATTTGATTACAGCAAGTTCATAGAAAATCAACGTTTACTACTCTACTTGTATTATTAATACTGATAGCATAAGTACAAGAAGGGTAAAAATTATGATAAAAGCATAAGAATCTTACTGTAGAGCACACTTCAAAACTTCTTCAGTATACCCTGATAAAAAGATAATTGTGAGATGTAGCCATTAACCGATAGCATTAAAATATTAATGGATTGATGATTTGGGACATGTTTTTATCTCTAATGGGTTAAAAAACACAAGTTAACTATAAACAAAGGTCAAATGGGCCTAGATTGTTGCCTTTATCAAAGGAACTTGATATTTGTAATAATATAATTTTGATAACCACATTATTTAGTCACAACATAAATAGAGAATAATGTATACCTTTACTAACTTTAGCTTCTTCAAACCAAGAAACCAAGTCTTCCATGGAAGTACTACAACTTTGATATCCTGTATAGGATGCTCTAGGGTCATCCTCCCGCTCAGGAGTGAGCCACTCTGCATGTTTCGCAGCCTGAAAAAAAAATATTAAAATAATAATAATAATAATAATAAATAAATAAATAAATAAAAAAAAAAAAAAAAAAAAAAAAAAAAAAAAAAAAAAAAAAAAAAAAAAAAAAAAAAAAAAACTCGGTCTTTTACTGTGTAAAAAGGACTTACAGCGAAACACATTTGAATATACTCCTGTTGCTTTACACGAGTCAGACATATTACCCAATCTGCTTTTTCTTTTTCTAGTCCATGCCTGCATACATATGCAGCATAAAGTATCAGGAAGTAGGTTTACTTCATATAGAACTATTTATAACATATCTTACTAGCGAATTGATATATATAGTTTGATAAGTAAAGTACCACAAATATTTTAGATCTTCTAGAGGATCGCCGGAACATCCATCTCGCTTCACATGAATAAGAGGTTTCTGTTCTCCTTTAGCATTAGGATATATTAGCACATCTCCATCTATTTTAAGAACCTGAAACTTATCCAATTCCTCTTCAGGTAATTCCTCTTGAGGTTCCTGTAATAAATGAAAGTATTAACCACGTAAACTTCAAAATATGCATGTTTTATGTATGTAAATAAATATAAAACGATTGATTTAATACAACAAACATTGAAACAGCTAGATCAATTGTATATATATACCATTGAGCGCCAACCAACTTTACAATACTCGAGAATATTAATTAGCGTCTTTTTGATAAGCTCGCGCCGTAACGAATCCATATGCGTTAGGTCAGCTACATCGCATGACGGAAAGTAAATGTTCACCAAGTAATCTTTCATAAAAAGTGGTGGTGCCCATGTATCTACTCCATCTCTTAGCAGCTTATGAAGGCTCTGCAGTGTAGACAAGAAGAATGTAATGTAATGTTTGTTTTACAAATAGTTAGAAAAAGAAAAAAAATATATATATATAAGCTCTTTTTCAGTTTCCTTTTCACATAATACCTTAGCCATCCATTTTCCTGATAAATTTATAGTTACAAATCCAATATCATGTACCCAGGGTTCTCCCTCTATCATTTCAGATTGTTGCACTTGAAGGTTTTTCTTGATTTGCTATAATAACATAACACCACAGAAAACATAAAAATTACCATTAAAAAACTCAACATATTCAAAAATCAAAAACCAGATTAGAGAAAGAAATAATACCCATCCTATTGTTCTCGGTCTTAGATGCATTTTACCCTCTTTCCTTAATCTCGGCCAGACCGTCAAGACATCTTCACTGTAAATTTCCCATGATTATTCAAATGAAGATAGGACTCTTAAGTTCAACTTTCAAAATATAAGTTATATGTTATGCACCATTGTTGATAGAAATGACATTTTTAAGTTCAAATAAATAAACCAATAGGATAACAATACCAGAATGACTGGATACTCTTACTGTAAGACTAATAATTATAGAACCACTTAGCAAAGTGAAAACGATATACGTACCAATGGTATTCACCATACTCCCGAATGGAAAATACAACGACAGACTCTTCATCTTTTAACTCGGGGAAACTCAGTCTGAGTGACACATTAAATAGGTTCTCGACTTCTTCATTAACGGACCATCTCTTGTGCTGCTTTCGGTCAGGCTCTTGTTTTAAAAGTATCAATTCCTTCCACAATTTGGAAATTTCTCTTTTAACTTTAGATCTCCGTCTTTCAAGAATTCTTCTACGTCTGTATCGCCCTGTCCCATTATACCCCGTGATTCCTTCCAATTTCTGTATTAAGGGTTCTATCATGGCTTCCAATCGTTTACATCGCTGCATTACAAAACGAGTACGTGCCCATCAGCATACATTTGTATACAAAAATATTATAATGTGCATGTTAATAATAGACTTACATTTTCACTATCATCAACATCTGACGTAGAAATATCGAGTCTTGACATACAAGTTACCATTGTTGACGTAGAAGGTGACATCCTATAATATAAAACACACAGGAACAAATAACTATAGTAAAGAAAAACTCTTGTATACTACGTGAATGATAAAAATATATATACCTCTTCAAAATCTGTTGGTGTAGATATTAAGGCTGAATTAGCGGGACGAACTCGAAATCAAGGAGGTTTATTACCGATTAAAAAATAACAAGATGGCTGGCTTCCTTCACCGATTGATTGACAAAACTGAGAAATCGCACTTTGGTTGATAAATCCCGATATACGTATAATGATAATAAGGATTTTGATAAAGGGATCAATCAATATTATATATATAACTTAAAACGATACGTCGGTGGGAATATATATTATTCACAAATTTCTTAGTCCTGTTTTTTAGCCCAACAATGAAGGATTTGGCCCTCTGTTTTTAGCCCATGTTGGTTCGGCAATATGCATAATCATACCGTGTGTTCACTCACACGTGTTAGGACCACAAACCTCCCACATAATAAACCGATAAAGGTATATAAGAAATTCTATTATTTAGTTGTATATTGCATGAATAAACCTACTATTCATGTTCAAAAAAAAAAAACCCTACTATTCAGATTATGGTTCCTCGTTATTCAAACTGCTTCATCACGTTTATAATTTCCTTTTGGATCCAATGGTTAGCCCATTTTTTGGTGCAGCTCAGGCCCAACATAAATGAAAGTGTAAAGTATGAGCATAAGTATTTTTTTTTTCCCAGGTACCTCGATCATTCATGAAACTCCGAACTAATAAGAATTTTCAAAGTCCTATAAATGATCATGATCAATATTATTACTCCACTCTTCTTCGAAAGACGAATATACAAACACACAGCTTATTGAATCATTAGTCTCAACCAAAATGCTTCAACAATCACTAAGTTGTACACAACAAAAACTAAATATTTTAAAAGTCAAAAAAAAAAAAAAAAAAAAAAACGTATGACATTCTCAAAACAGTTACATATAAAATTTAAAAACAAAGATTCAAATATACTTAAAAAAAAATAATTTGACAAAAACGACCCGCCGCGTTGCGGCGAGAGCAAATCTACTTGTTTATATAAATATACCCCAACCGACTTGCTTTAACTTTGATATTTTACATTATCACCACTTCCCTTCTTACCCAGCCTTTGTACCAGACGTGCATGACTGAAAAAAAACACACAAAAAGGGTTAACCGAACCATGACTGAAATAACCGGAAAAACCCAACTGGTCAACACCGGTTTTGACCAAACCGGCTTCGGTTTGTGGCCAAACCACCGGTTAGTAACCGGTTTGGGTTTTCGAATAGAGGGGCAGGTTGTACCCGGTTTTTTTCAAACCGGTTTGGGGAACGGTTTAGGAGCGGGCTTGGTACAAAAATCTTTTCTTTATTTTAAACAACAAAATCTTTTCTTTTGTCTAAAACTAACAAAATCCTTTTGTTATTTCATTTTCGCTAAACTCAAAATTTGTGTTAGTTTAAGTTATATATTTGTATCGACATAAAGTTTATAGTTAAATTGAAAAGTTTAAAGTGGTTGTGACTCATGCAGTTAAATTTTGATGAGTAGCAAATTAGATTTATAAACGAATGTTGGTATTACATTTGCTTGATTTAAACAGTTGATTAATAAATATAGATTCTAAAAACACCATCGAGTCATCTAACTTTTATAAACAAGAACTACAAATCTGCTGTAAACTAGAACTATAAGATGATTGTTTTTGCATTTTTTTAGTATTGTAGATATGAAAATTAAAGACTAAAACCGAATAGAGTCATCTTTTTTTATCCGTTCAATTGACTGTGAGATCGAAATTAGACTAATAGCTATTGTATCAAAGATGTTATGAAAAGTATATATGTTTATGGAACCGGTTTAACCCAGCGGTTGAAGAGGTTGAACTGTTGACCCGGTGAACCGATAACTCGACCGGGCCAATTAAAATACGGGATTTTAAAACATTGGTTTCACTTTCACTCTATCATGTATGGTGTATTGATTGTTTATTACTACTTGTAATATGTTGTAAAACAACTAGCCTACTAGCATAATAAGAATAATATGCAAGAGAAATGTAAGAGAATATGATAGGGAAAGATAGAACTTGTTATTGAGTGTGTCTCACATTACATTAGGTACCTCTATTTATAGGGACCTCAATATGAATAGTATTAAGTATAATATCGGATGTTACAAGACTAATCATAAATATGGAGGTTACTAGTTAGGAGATATGAATGTGTACAATCACTATAATAAATATTCATAACATTCCCCCTTGATTGTACATCATTTAAAATACGCTTTAGATATCGCCTCATTAAAAACCTTGCTAGGAAAAAACCCAGTGGGAAAAACCATAGCTAAGGGAAAAAGAGTGCAATGCGTATTATTCCCCCTCTTAGTAAAATACAAATTAAGCTTATAAAAACCAAATCAGACTTTACGAGAAGATATGATGTTAAAGTACTCGTATAAAAACCTTGTTATGAATATTTATTATAGTGATTGTACACATTCATATCTCTTAACTAGTAACATCCATATTTATGATTAGTCTTGTAACATCCGATATTGTACTTAATACTATTCATATTGAGGTCCCTATAAATAGAGGTACCTAATGTAATGTGAGACACACTCAATAACAAGTTCTATCTTTCCCTATCATATTCTCTTACATTTCTCTTGCATATTGTTCTTATTATGCTAGTAGGCTAGTTGTTTTACAACACGTTATCAGCACGATCTAAGAAATGCACACGAAACGGATTTGATTCTTTCTTTTATCAAACCTCGTGACACAATATATTTTACCAGGGTGAAACCCTTTTACCCAAAAAAAAAACCTCGTGACACAATTACAACAGGTATTGACTCAACTCACTGTAATTGTATATCATTCTCATTTGTTATTTATTCATATCATATATATTAGAATCATTGATATCCAGTACTTCAAAAGAAGTAAAGCCTTATTAGTTGGAGTATTACCGTAAGAGTCTTACGAAAAAGTTATAAAAATGAATGAAAAATAATGGATTGAATGCTACGTTAATTATATGACGCTGGGTGCTATAATTATGTACTAGAATTGTGTTAACAATATACATTGTTTAATTATAATTAGATATCCGATCTTGTTATATCTTCTGGTAAAGTCTGATTTGGTTTTTATAAGCTTAATTTGTATTTTACTAAGAGGGGGAATAATACGCACTGCACTCTTTTTCCCTTAGCTATGGTTTTTCCCACTGGGTTTTTTCCTAGCAAGGTTTTTAATGAGGCGGTATCTAAAGCGTATTTTGAATGATGTACAATCAAGAGGAAATGTTATGAATATTTATTATAGTGATTGTACACATTCATATCTCCTAACTAGTAACCTACATATTTATGATTAGTCTTGTAACATCCGATATTGTACTTAATACTATTCATATTGAGGTCCCTGTAAATAGAGGTACCTAATGTAATGTGAGACACACTCAATAACAAGTTCTATCTTCCTCTATCATATTCTCTTACATTTCTCTTGCATATTGTTCTTATTATGCTAGTAGGCTAGTTGTTTTACAACATAATAGTTTATTATTGTAACTTTTTTTTACAATGTAGAATGAAAGCTAGTTGCAAATGGCCGAGCAATAGAAAAAGGTAAGTTAATTTCTGGAAGCCACTACCGATTTGTCTCACGGTTAACATATGAGAGGTAAATCGTGTGGACATGATTTGAAATTATAGGTGGTAATTTGTGCTCAAAATCAAAATTTTTTTTGTTAATTTAAGCAAATTTGTAAAAGATTTTGACACATTTAGCCCCATTCTTTTTTGAAATTGGCATATATTACCCATTTAAAAGTTAAATGGGCACAAATTGGNTTACAACAGGTATTGACTCAACTCACTGTAATTGTATATCATTCTCATTTGTTATTTATTCATATCATATATATTAGAATCATTGATATCCAGTACTTCAAAAGAAGTAAAGCCTTATTAGTTGGAGTATTACCGTAAGAGTCTTACGAAAAAGTTATAAAAATGAATGAAAAATAATGGATTGAATGCTACGTTAATTATATGACGCTGGGTGCTATAGTTATGTACTAGAATTGTGTTAACAATATACATTGTTTAATTATAATTAGATATCCGATCTTGTTATATCTTCTGGTAAAGTCTGATTTGGTTTTTATAAGCTTAATTTGTATTTTACTAAGAGGGGGAATAATACGCACTGCACTCTTTTTCCCTTGGCTATGGTTTTTCCCACTGGGTTTTTTCCTAGCAAGGTTTTTAATGAGGCGGTATCTAAAGCGTATTTTGAATGATGTACAATCAAGAGGGAATGTTATGAATATTTATTATAGTGATTGTACACATTCATATCTCCTAACTAGTAACCTACATATTTATGATTAGTCTTGTAACATCCGATATTGTACTTAATACTATTCATATTGAGGTCCCTGTAAATAGAGGTACCTAATGTAATGTGAGACACGCTCAATAACAAGTTCTATCTTTCTCTATCATATTCTCTTACATTTCTCTTGCATATTGTTCTTATTATGCTAGTAGGCTAGTTGTTTTACAACATAATAGTTTATTATTGTAACTTTTCTTTACAATGTAGAATGAAAGCTAGTTGCAAATGGCCGAGCAATAGAAAAAGGTAAGTTAATTTCTGGAAGCCACTACCGATTTGTTTCACGGTTAACATATGAGAGTTAAATCGTGTGGACATGATTTGAAATTATAGGTGGTAATTTGTGCTCAAAATCAAAAAAAATTTTGTTAATTTAAGCAAATTTGTAAAAGATTTTGACACATTTAGCCCCATTCTTTTTTGAAATTGACATATATTACCCATTTAAAAGTTAAATGGGCACAAATTGACACATATTTTCTCTCAATTGGAGAACATTACAATTGTTTTTAAAGAAAAACTTATAGATATAATATATTTAATTTTTTAAATATAAATGAGATGTTACGTTTGAGGAATTTATTTCGTCGTTTTGGATATTTTCTAAAGCGATTTGTATAACATGCGCCGGTTTGGCCAGTGCACGTTCAACGTTTGAACCGTGGCCCGTGCCCGCCCGTTTTGCCACCTCTATTTAAAACCATGACCTCCAATTTATGCCGCATGCCTCAACCATTGGATGATTTTGTTAATTACTATCTTTAGTAAGTTTGTGAAGAATAGGCCAACTTGGTTCTTCAATTCCTTGTGTTTTTAACTCGTAGCCGTTATTCCAGAATAAGTTCAATTAGTTATATTTATTTATTTAGCATTGTTACTTGTTGTGTTTAGTCAGTCTAGTTGTGGCATTTCTCAAGTAAATTATACAGTACTCACTTGAATATTTCGACTAGAAATTTATCAAGCTTATGTATGAGTCAGTGTCATATTAATTTAGTTAATGACATCTTATTAGTTAATAATGCACATTATCAACAAAGGTTGCAATAATTTATGTCATTATTACCACATGGTTTTATTGTCTTAGATTGGTTAAGTTATTATTATTGTTGGTTAGACATTTTGCACAAAGTGCTACAATTCTACAAACGTCTTTAGATGAAAACAAGAGAAGAGGATTTGGTGTACATTAGGCTGCCCACTAAGGGGCTTTGTAAATCGGTCGAGCACCCCTGGTGACCGAATTTGAATTCGGTTAGTGGGGAGAATCGGTCGAGCTAATTCCGGTGCCCTCTTTTGTAAATTCGGTTGTTGTGGCGACCGAATTTATACAAACCATTCGTCCTTTTTTTTTTTTTTTTTTTACAAACCATTCGTCCCTTTAAAAAAAATAAATAATAATGATGATGCAATATGGGTCACGTTAGTGAGGAGAGAGGTGAAAATGAGTTGAAGAGAGAGAAAGCTGAGGTGGCAGCCGGAATGATGATGCAAATTGAGTCACGTTAGTGCCCAGCCTTAATGCAGATGCAAATCAACATGCATTGTTAGGACAACAATAACTTTGTACATTACATACACCGTTCACTTAGATTTCAAACCCAAGACCATCAGTCATCAATTTCAATTTATGAAAAGTATCAAAAATCGTAACTCAAAAATTAAAAAACAAATTCATTTAAAAAAAATGATATATCTGACATAATTTTACATTACGCAAGAAAACACATGGGGTTTCTGTACACCCCGGGAACCCCCTCGGTCCGCCCCTAGTCTAAAGTACACAACATGTCTACAATTTAACCAAATACTTAATTTGTTGTAATCTAGCTTTATGTAATGCACACTGCTCACTTATTTCAGTTAACTTTGAGTTGTTTTCAAATTATTGCTTTCGCTAAAGGTTGATTTCGAAGTTTTCAATATCATAAATTTTTATTTTTATTTTTTTTATTTTTATTATTATTATTATTATATTATTATTTTTTCTTATTTACTGATTCCGTAACAAGGAATATTGTTTCACTTTCTCTTATCTACTATATATAAAGAAGGAAACGCATTTGCNGTAAGGCTGCCCACTAAGGGGCTTTGTAAATCGGTCGAGCACCCCTGGTGACCGAATTTGAATTCGGTTGAGGCCTTAGTGGGGAGAATCGGTCGAGCTAATTCCGGTGCCCTCTTTTGTGAATTCGGTTGCTGTGGCGACCGAATTTATACAAACCATTCGTCCTTTTTTTTTTTTACAAACCATTCGTCCCTTTAAAAAAAATAAATAATAATGATGATGCAATATTGGTCACGTTAGTGAGGAGAGAGGTGAAAATGAGTTGAAGAGAGAGAAAGCTGAGGTGGCAGCCGGAATGATGATGCAAATTGGGTCACGTTAGTGCCCAGCCTTAATGCAGAAGCAAATCAACATGCATTGTTAGGACAACAATAACTTTGTACATTACATACACCGTTCACTTAGATTTCAAACCCAAGACCATCAGTCATCAATTTCAATTTATGAAAAGTATCAAAAATCGTAACTCAAAAATTAAAAAACAAATTCATTTAAAAAAAATGATATATCTGACATAATTTTACATTACGCAAGAAAACACATGGGGTTTCTGTACACCCCGGGAACCCCCTCGGTCCGCCCCTAGTCTAAACTACACAACATGTCTACAATTTAACCAAATACTTAATTTGTTGTAATCTAGCTTTATGTAATGCACACTGCTCACTTATTTCAGTTAACTTTGAGTTGTTTTCAAATTATTGCTTTCGCTAAAGGTTGATTTCGAAGTTTTCAATATCATAAATTTTTATTTTTATTTTTTTTATTTTTATTATTATTATTATTATATTATTATTTTTTCTTATTTACTGATTCCGTAACAAGGAATATTGTTTCACTTTCTCTTATCTACTATATATAAAGAAGGAAACGCATTTGCTTAAAAACTCTCAAAGCGAAAATTTAGAAATTACTATTCTACTCTTACACCTTATTCCTTCTAATGTAATAATTTACATCCATATATTTTCTTTGTATTACTACTTAAGTTGAAAGTTGACCCAATAAACAATACACATCCATTTGATACATGAAACATATAACCACTGTTTCACTATTATAATTATTTGTCGTTTTAAATTTCCGCCACTATTCACAAAGACTGAACTAGTTTCATTTAATTTAGAGTAGTAAGTTAATTAAGCCATTCAATGTGTGAGGAAGCGATAGCCGTTCATAGTAAATAGGTAGCGTGAGCTTCTAGTCTTCTAGATATCACTCTAAATACAAACAATTAATGGATGGTTGACATATCTTAAGTTAACTCAATTAATTTTTGCAAAAGAAATGTTTTACCAGAGTAAAAAAAGAATGAATAAGTCAATAACATAAGAAACATAAAGGAAAGAGAAACTCGATTTTGGTGCATGCTGTACTAATCTTCTGATTTATCAACATGATCATTTTTGAAACGTATCCATCGATAGTCCTTACCTTGTCATCCTCTCAAAAAAGATGTTGAGAATTTTTTACTTCATTCATGACATGCTATTTAACTTCAATAGCACTGGACAGTACTCGTTGTATACATACCAGCAACAGGGGTGGACATATTTAACGTAGTGTGTTTGTACGTGCATATCATAAAAGCGTAATTAATATTGTAAAAATAAATTTTTTCTTTCCACATTTCAGAGTCTAATACTAAGTGCATAACATTATCAAACTCTTTTCAACAATGCATACCCTTTAATAAATTTATGCATCCGCCGCTGACTAGCAACTACATGATTTACTAATCACCACCAAATGATTTTGTCACTTGGTGATGTGGGATTTTACACCCACGACAATGAATCACACAAAGATAGCCGAACAATAAAGAAAACAAAACACAAGCGCATACTTTTTACATAGAAAACCCTCTCAAAGAAAAGTAAAAATCACATGGCTCGTAGGCCACCTAACATCCACTATATGAAAGGGATTACAACATTTGCCGACGTTCAACTCTCGACACTTTTGTATATCCTCACACCACTCTCAAAGGTTGATTACAATAACGGAATTCGCCTCACTCGTTATTGAATAACTGAGACCACCACGCGAGACGGATGGCTTATCATTTTTCTCACCTCCTCACCAAAACTCCATATCTAGTTGGGGTAACGCTCACGAGTCGATTTGGTGGTTTATGTCAATTACCTGAGAGAGTAGTCGACTTTTGGAGAGATTCCTAGGACAAACATGGGAATAGTGGCTACTCATTATTATGAGTTAGCTTAGGTGAGCTTGGGCCAAATCGAGGAAATGGCCTAGTATTTATAGGAAGTCCTTTAGGGTTGTAAGAACCCGTAAAGACAATTTGATGGTCCATGTGGTGGCCATCGAGAGGGGAAGTGAGGGGATCACATGGTGCTCGTCTTAACGGTCCTAGTAAGTTAGTCAGGCACACCGTATGCCTGGACATGTTTTCCATGTAAGTATTGCATTAGCGTTACCTGGGGAAGTATTTCCACGGGCCTTGTATCGGACCTAGGCCTTACCGGCCTTATTTTTTAGCCGACTCTAGAGTGTATGGGACTTAGTCAAGTGGGCTGAAAACCCTATATGCTATCAATTACAATAAAAGAATTCACTTCCGTCATTATTGAATCACCGAGACCACCACGCGAGACAGAGGGAAACTCTCATAAGGCATCTCCTTCTTCTTACATCCTAACCAAAACTCCATAACTAATGATCCCTATTCATAAGAAAACCCTAGCTTCTTCCCTAAGCTAACTTAGTTCCAAAGTTAACTTACTCCCCAATTAACTTCTATTAAAATAGGAAACCCGCATCATTCCTTTATTTAGATTATTACTAAATTACTTAACAACATTGTTTTAGAAATGTGATTCGATATCTATCAAATCCTCTATTGATTCAAAATCCCTAAAACCTCTGCAATGATGCGGATCACTTCTTCAAAGATAACGAGTGTGATCTATCATCTTGTACTACCACTTTCTCTGTATCAGGACACGCTGCCTACCCCATCTCATTGTTAGCAAAACTTTTGACACAACGAACCCTCACGATAAACATACTCCATCGAGTCTCATCATCTTTGAACTGCACGTCATCCACATCACAACTAGGTTATACCCTAGCTCACATACAATTATTAAACCGTCTTCAATCTCTATCTTCATCATCATTGCAAACACCACAACTTGCCTCGAAAGAAATTCATCAACATAACAATTTAGCACAATATTCGATGAGCTATACCCTGGAGCCGGTACTTCCAATAAACGACCCCTCTGGTGAGATTGTGGATCTATGAGTCTAGAACCTCTTGTCCAAAACTCAATAAGATCCAACGGTAAATGAATCGTCAATGTTAATTCGATCACTGTTGCGCATACATAATATGACAAACCAAACACAAAGTTATTCTTATCGTAATGGCCTCCTCTAAGTTGTATGATTACTTCTTCTAGAACCTGGCTCTAATATCACTTGTTGGGATCTTACATTCACGACAACGTATTACACAACGATAGCCAAAAAATAAAGAAAATGAAAAACAATGCGCACATACTTTTTATGTGAAAAACCTCTAAAAGAAGAGTAAAATCCACGGGACCCATAACCCACTTAACATCTATATGAAAGATATTTCAAAATTGGAGACATTTAACTCTCGACACTCTTGTATATCCTCATACCACTCTCAAAGGTTGATTACAATAACGGAATTTGTCTATGTCGTTATTAAATCACCGAGACCACCACGTGAGACGGATGGAGACTCTCACAAGGCCTCTCATTTTTCTCACCAAACTCCATATCTAATGATCTCTATTTATAAGAAAACCTTAGCTAACTTATTCCCTAATTAACCCCTCTTAAAAAAGGCAATACACATCATTCCTTAATTTAAATTAATATTAAATTACTAGTAACTAACAACACTATTTTAATAATGTGAATCAATACCTATCGGTGATACATTTAACTTCATCACAAGAAATAAAGATTTAGGGCTCGTTTGATTTATAAGTGAGGCTGGATTATTATTTGAATTTGGTATAGCATTTGGATTTGGAGTAATTTTAGGAAAAAAAAATTATATTTATTTAAATATATTTTATAATAAATTTTAGAGTAAACTGAAAAAATGGTCCCTGTAGTTTCCTGAGATTGTAAAAATAGTCACTGTGTTTGGTTAATTGCAAAAATAGTCACAGTGGAGCAAAAGTTTTCATCATTTTGGTCCCTGGTTTTAACTGGCGTTAAATAATTCCGTTAGAAGTTACACATTTAGCCCCTGTGGCCCATGACCATTGCAGCGTGCATCCTTCTTTCGTCCCTTTTACATTTTCATTCGTTTTTACGCGTTTTCGTCCGTTTTCGCGTGTTTTCGTCTGTTTTTTATGGTTTACTCTGTTTTTTTTTTTTTTNGAGATTAAAATCCATCAAGTTTTCATAAAATATTGCTAGGGACTAGCAATAGTTTAGTGTGGGGGATTGATGAGTGCTCAAACACTCATCATTTTTGGTCAATTCTGAAACGTAAAACACCTGAAAACACGCAAAATCACATCAAAATGATGAAAATATCCAAGGATCGTGTTTTATGTGTCTCAAATGCAAAATGTTTAAAAACAAATGAAAAATAAGCAAAGTTTGCAGAATTGGCAGTTTTAGTCCCCCAACTTTCTAATTTTGGCAAAACTAGTCCCTGTAATTTGAAAATGTAGAGTTTTATCATTCAAGGTCCCTGGAATGTTTTTAGGTTGTCAATTTTCGTCCTTGAATGCATTTTTAGGTAATTGGCAAAACAGGTCCCTGAACTTTGG
>LBNU01027906.1:13664-25858 GCA_014162995.1 Artemisia annua | reverse complement strand
CTATTTAATGAACCATATAAAATTTACACTTTAAGGTAAGATACTGGTCATGAACCAGAAATTGCCCTGTATATAGAAACATAAATAAATACTCAAATGTATATAAATAGAACTTTATGATTTTATACAAACGTTGTTGGTCATGTAAATAATTCCTAACAATTAGATTTAATTGATTCCCTAACTTTGATAAACACATGGTACGTATATGGTTTTGTTTTAGTATTCGTAAGAGTACCATTAAATATGGGTAGGTTGGAGCCTAACCAGATTTGTCACTATTTACTCTATCTTCATTAATGGGTTTGCCTAATAACATGACATTGCCTTCTATTTAAGTTTTGTATAATTCGACAATGGATCCCACTCTCCCCTAATCCCCCTAAACTTACATTTTCATGTTTATAAATAGACAAACAATAGTTCGTACTTTTGAAAATGGACATTTTAGGGTCCATACATTTTAGCTTTTGTATGGAGTGCTTATTTGCAATGTTTACATTTGACAATCAAAGCAATTTCGGTAAACTTCGTATAATTGGATCGACATCTAAGTATAACCTTATGGTCATACCGAAACACACATAATATAGACAAAGGCCGATATATATCTACAAATACGAGTATTATATTGTAGATATATCGGCCTTTGTGTATATTATGTGTGTTTCGGTATGACCATAAGGTTATAAAAGCATTGTCATTTCTCATGTATAATACTTGTTAGTTATTACACTTAATGCCGTACTGATATTGTCCACCGCAATCATATCGTTACATATTACGTACTGATCATACCTTCCGTTTTAATTATCGATTTTATCATTAAACGTCTAGCACATGACTACAATTTCCACAAACACATATAGGTTTGGTTGTACAAATAAAACAATTGAGATAGAAAGTTATATATCATAAATTCGGCATAAGGGAATTCCAGAAGCAGGTAGAAAACAACATCTCTAAGAATAAAAGTAAAAGTTAAAGTGAAAGTGAAAGTTACTTTGTCATGATTTCATTGTGGTGTTCTTACTTATTTACCGTGACAATATATCTGGTATAAGAAAATCCTAATGGGTAAAAGTAAAAACCTAAATCTTCTAATAAAAATAAAAGTATGCTCAAAAGTCACATTTGTCCTAGTTTCATTGAGGTTTTTTTACTTCCTACCAGTTTACCGTGTTCAATATGTTAGATGCATTATTACTAAAGTACCATGTCAAGTTAAGTAGTATATATAATCAATATTTCATGTGCAGCTTCCATCACATATTTACATAAAGTGACCACACCAATAACGATAATAAATAATTCTGTCGAAGTAAAACATCAAAAGAAAGGATGTTGACAGTCACACGTCTACACGATAAAATGTAGGCGTCGTCAATTTTAATTAGCTTACAACATTTATATCACATATTTATCCCACATGTCTTAAACAGAACTTGAACTCAATCAACTGTTTGGTTGAGAAGCTTTTCACACAACATGAGATACCATTGAAACACAATCATAGGCGTACAACAATTAGCCGACCTAGATATGAGCAATTAGAATTAGAGTCAATTGTGTGAGAAAAAATAATTCTAGCATTTATGACTTTTGATTTTATTAAATTCGTACAAAAAAGAAAAATTTATGTTTGATCTTTGATTTATCTAAAATAAAAATGTCAAAGCCAACTAAGTCACCGTCTTGTGTAGGACCCGATTCCTTTACGTGGGTGCACAAGCACCACACTCCCCTTTGCCAACTTGTTAAAAATAAAAATTATTGCTATCACTTATTACTACTTTTTTAAATAAATACATTCATAAACTTTGTGTTTTTTCGTTTGTCTATTTAGAACATCCTTAAATTTGTTATGCATATATTGTAAGATAATTATTTGCCGTTTGATTCTATTTTAAATAGTAATTACCAAAAAGTTATGAGATAAAATGGTAAATTTTTCTTAGTTTATCGGGACCATTTTTGCCCTTTTAAAAACAAAAATAGTGTCAATATCAATATAATGGATTTGATCGGCATGTCGTGAAATATTACGAGTTTTGTATTTAGATGTTTTTTTCTTCATAATTTTCTAATATGTTTTCATTTGGCATTTATATGAATTGTTTTTGCAATTTTTCAGTGTGTTGTTTTAAAATTTGTGTATAAAATATTAAAATGGATATCAAATAATAGTATGTTCATTTTTCTTTGGTGGGTGGAATTTAAATCTGCATGTATCGCGTGGTAGATCATTATTCTTTATAATTTTAATGTAAATAATGTATTGCTATTTTTTATTATTTTTCTTAACAGCATATTGCTAATCTAATTACCATAAAGTATATTTACCGTTACTCTGAAAACTAACATTTACATAAACTTTTTTATTGTACTATTGTACTCTTGTGGCCATAAAAACACGGGAGGATCCTGTTTACAACTTGTTAAAACATGACAAAATTTTGTAAACGAATTAATCAGGAAATTGTGACTACGTACTGAAATAGTCAGTGAATATATCATATTTTTATAGTAAATAATTTTCATGGAGTTAGTTATTTGTGCAAGAATTTGATTTGATATAATATTTACGTCAAATATTGGTAAATGTATTACTACACGAAATAATCGTCTTTTATCACATGCATGACGAAACCTTATGGTATACAAACAAGAGATCGTTAGGCGATATCATTCAAAAAAGTTTACTAATTTTGGTATGCTGCTTTTTATGTATATGTTAGGCGATCTGTCATGTTGTGAATCTTGTCTATTATATTATATTATATTAAATGTATATATATAACTGATTACAAAGTTTATTAGGCCTTTGTACAAAAATACACATGGAGTAACCATATTTTAGAGTTTATGATTACAAGGGCACAAGTGTCATAGCACTCGCAACTTATGTAAAATTTAGGAAAACTTTAGAAATAACATGTTACTTTTGGTTAAACCAATGTAAAACACATTTAACAATGATTCCAACATTATTAACTTAGAATAGCAATAGCTAAATATAGATTTTGATTGGAAAATTCTAGGAATTAAGAGCTTGTTTGATTTCGTGTAAATTAGAAACGCTACCAAATGGGAATTTTAGAATAATGTTGAAATCATTTATCAAGCAAGCTACATTCTCAAAAGTAAGGATATTATGTTAAATATCTTAAACGTTTTGATTTTTATCTCATTTAAATATCCCTTTTATGTGATTCTTTTAAGTATCAATTTAAGTATTGTCTCATGAACTTTTTGACTTATCTATTGGATGAAAAATCTACATTCAGATTGTAAGACATTTTAGTTTTTGAATGGGTTGGAGGGAAACATGCGTTTGTTGATCTAACTGGGATTTCTCCTCTCGTAGATTTGAGTAGCCGGGGTTTTACAGTGTGACATGCTGCTTTGAAAGCCGTCTTTTACAAAGTGACAAAACACGAGAAATCATGCATTGAAAATCAAAATGTTTTTTGTTTTTTTCGCGTTTGATACATTTAGTTTCTTTGCACCAGAGGCAGTGGAGATACTCAACAGAGTCCAACGGGTTATGCATAGTAATGTTATGACAGTAAAATCTATAAATGTTGTTTTTGAAATAATTAGTTTTGTGACCTAAAAAAGACTAGTGAGCCAGTTTGTTGTTTCTTTGGCTTCCACAGTTCCACCTCCATGTAGATACAAATTGTCTATTCAATAAATGTTTATGTGATATGTATCATGTAATATGACGCAATGTTGTATTTTGGATTTATTACTCAACATGAACTAAAGTATGTTGCTAAATGAAGAAAAATATTCATACTTAAAAGCATGTTTGTCACACAAAATTATTGAAAACTACATTTATCTTTTAAAAAAATAAGCTTACTTAAAATAATAATACAATAATACTTAGCTTAAAAATACATCACACAAAATTAGGTACAACTATTCCCATAACTATAATTTGGGACTTCAAATAAAGCTAAGACTTCATACATTATAAATTACTCCTAAACTATTCTTTTACGATAAGATGATTAGTAAATTTTGTAGAAGTAGACACAAGTGTGTGTATATTAACATCTCTTAGTGAGCAAGAAATAAAACAAATTGTTCTAAAAGTATCAAGAATATAGTGTACGTAAGATTACACGCGTATAGTATGACTTGTAAAAGGTTAAATGCCAACAAATTAAACGTGTCAATTTTTGCTTTAACTTACGAGTCTCATGACTTGTCTTTTTAGTATATGCCGTAAAACCTTAAACCACACTTCTAGAGTTCCCCAGTATACTCCGTAGTACTTATCCTCCACTTTGCTTTTGCCTCGTACTAGTAATTTACGTCTCTAAATATACTTTGTTGAGTGTTGGTGTATATGTCCGGACGACACCTGTCGTACGAGAAAAGCCTTCACGTGTCCGAATGAACATATAATGGACGACGAGACATGACACTCTTTTATTCTGGAGATCTTTTTACTTAATAGTTCGTACCAAGAGTTATGTTCGGACCGCCTAACCCAGATTTTTTTTTTTTTTGAACGGCAATATATTTAAAAACTCTAGCAAGATACTAGAGAAAAGGACTTACAAAACAACATTACAAGCGTTTTTTGGATCACAAATCCATTCAATCCAGTTAGGATTGAAATTCCTATTCCTATGTTTAATCCATAAATGAGATAATATTTTGATCTCATCTACAAGAGTGTCTTTCCTTGGAGGTTTTGCACCGAAGCAAATCCGATTTCTGAATCTCCAAATAACCCATAACGTGGTTTGGATAACCGCGTCAAAACATACCTTTAAGGATTGTTGTAGACTAGCCGTGTCGCCCCAAGTAATAAGATTAGGAAGATCCTTTGGGAAGTCATCAATTCCCCACCATTTTGCTATCATGGACCATAACCGAGATGCAACAATGCAATCAATGAACAAGTGTTGAGAAGTTTCCACATCCTCATCACAAATCGGACAACGAACCGAGTGTAGATCGATTCCACGTGCATCTAAATTGATTCGAGTAGGTAGCCGATTGTTACTCAAACGCCAAGAGTGGATGTTAATTTTAAAAGGCACTGATTTGTTCCATCTGATATTATCAACACCCGATTCTAGAATGCAGCCTTCAATTACCTTCCTCATGGCAGAAATACGATAGGGTTTATTGTTTTCAATGGAGCATATCCATGAATCTGGACAGTTTGTTATGTCAAAGGTGAGCAGAAGGTTTGTAAGGCCCACAAGTTGTTCCATCTCTAGCCCTGATCTGAGAGGGCGCCTCCAAGCCCATGATCTAGTGAGAGGGCCATTTGAGTTGTTACACCTTTCATTAATGTTGCAAGATTTTGAGGATTCTAGTGCGTAGAGTCTTGGATAAAGATCTTTGAAAGAAGAATCCCCATGCCAAGTTTCCTCCCAAAATTTAAATGATGCACCATTGCCCACTTTACGAACAAAGATCGAGTCCAAGTTAATATTCAAACATAAGAGAGACTTACGTAAGCCAATTATTGAATTCCAGGGGCTTGACACTAATCGAGGTTGAGCTTCTAGGCCGAGACCACCATGAACACCATAAATGGACGTAATGGTGTTTTTCCAAAGAGAGTTAGGTTCCGAATGGAAACGCCACCACCATTTGACCAACATAGCAAGGTTTAAAGCATGAAGGCTACCAATTCCGAGACCACCACAAGATTTCGGAGAGCAAACTTTTTTCCATGCAACCCAAGCCATTTTGTTAGAATCCAATGAGCCACCCCAAAAGAAGTTTCTTCTAATTTTCTCAAGATGATTAATCACACTTTTGGGGGCATTAAAAAGGGAGAAAAAATAAGTGCCAAGTGCCCCAAGTACTGATTTGATAAGAGTGAGCCTACCACCGTAAGAAAGATTTTTAGCTTTCCACGATGTAAGGCGTTTGTGAAATTTATCAATGATGGGTTGCCAATTACACGTATGTTTCATGTTTGCACCTATGGGGAGACCAAGATAGGTGCATGGGAGAGTCGATGATTGAAGTTTGAGGGTTGAAGCAAAGTTTTGAACTTCTAGGTTGTTCACCCCAATCCCAAAGAATTTGCTTTTTATAAAGTTAACTTTTAGCCCGGATGCCATTTGAAAGCACCTTAGAATGCGACAAAGGTTTCTGACATTTTCAAGAGACCATTTCCCCATTATAAGAGCGTCATCCGCAAATTGAAGATGCGAGATGTCAATCTTGTTATGCCCCACTTCAACCCCTTCAAAAACGTTTCTTTCCTTGGCAAGTTGGAGAGAAATATGAAGTGCTTCAACCGCAATTATGAATAAAAAAGGGGATAATGGGTCACCTTGGCGCAATCCCTTTTGAACTTTAAATTCTTTGGTTGGTGATCCATTAACTAGGACCGAACTAAAACCCGAATCAAGACAACCGCTAATCCATTTCCTCCATTTATCGCTAAAACCCATTTGTTCCATAACGTGATCCAAGAACTTCCAATCAAGAGAGTCAAAGGCCTTTTCAAAGTCGACCTTAAGAATGAATAACTTCTGTTGTCTTTTAGTTGCCCAAGATATGATCTCGTTAACCATTAAAGGCCCGTCAATTATTTGTCTCCCTTTTATGTAAGCCGTTTGAACTTCACTAACCACCGAATTAACAACATTAAAAAGTCGATTTGCTAGTACTTTAGCAATGACTTTGTATTGGCACCCAAGAAGACTTATGGGTCTGTAATCTTTGATATGAAGTGGGTCTTGTATTTTCGGAATTAAGGCAATAAACGAAGAGTTGCAACCTCTTGGAATTTCCCCTTCAATTTCAAAACGCTTCACCATGTTGATGAAATCAATCCCGATTGTATCCCAATAACGTTTAATAAATTTGAATGTGAAACCATCGGGCCCCGGGGATTTTCCACCACCACAACTCCAAACCGCTTTTTTTATCTCATCACTTGAAATAGGAGCATCAAGAAGAGAAATATCAGCATCAGATAGTCTCTTGAATCGGTTGGAAGTGAAACGGATGCGGCCGCCTAACCCAGATATTGCGGGATATTTTCCCCACGTATACTGGCACGTAGCATCTAGGCTACGCATATATATCTCAGTTCGCTATATCCTTATGTTGTCAGGTAAAGCATTTGGGGTAGTATAAATACCCCAACCCCATTCAATGCACAAGTAACTAATTCATACGTATTTACTCTCACATTTGTTACTTAGCCGTTTGGACTATATCCGAAGGAACCTACACCTGCACAAGCCGAGTAGCAATTATTTACCTCTACATTGAGCGATTTTTGTTTTAGGGTTTTGCTGACTAACAAACAGAATTAAGCTGACCGTGATATAGTCTTGAACATGGTAAACATTTTCAACTTTTCTTAACTTGGTTTGAAGTTGTGACATTTTACAGTTAAGTAGTGATTGTCACAAACTTCTTTGTTAACTCGGACATGAGCAAATATACTTGAGCCAGAAGGTATTCGCGTACATATTCACATGAACAAGTATATTTGAGCTAGAGGGTGTTCACGTGCATATTCTTTAAGCGTCATCCGTAATGGAAAAATATGACTTTTTAAGATCTTTTAGAATTTAGTAAAATGCATACTTTTTGCGATTTCTAGAAAAGTGTACATTGTATTAGATTTGTGAATTCGCCTCTGAACACTTTCTAAAGATTCTCGGTCTTAATTTTTTGTTAAAAAATTTGAAAATTAACTTTATAATATATTTCTTATTTACATATTAAAGCATGTCATTTCAAGAAGGTCATGTATTTGTGTTAATTATAAGCTGTGTTGTCCTTCTGAATTACTCGTATAAGCATGTTTAGCTTGAGTAACAAATTCATGTAATTTTTTTTAACAACTTTTTGTTGTTGTTGTTGTTGTTGTTGTTTTTATAACAATTTTTTACAACATTTGAATTAAAAGACATGAACAATATCATACATATATTAGTTCAACACGCCTTCATACTAACACAAGGCTTTTTAAATCGTGCTAAACGCACCTTTAGTTAAACACATGCTCATTTTTGGTATCTATCTATTAATTTGGATAACTACATGCATGTAACATGTTTTTCACGAGGTTAATGAAATATCGAACAGTGACGTACACTTGCCCCTTTGATCATAACTCTATGCGTTTCATTTAAATTTAATACGTCACATATGAAGCTAATACTTTATCGCGAAAATAAGTACATGTGATCTTATTAAAATAAACAGAAAGGCGTTTTCGGATAATACATGTTTATGGAATTCCATCTAAGCATTTGTTTGATATAAGCCAGTCGTAAGCATTGTTCTTATCACAACTTAACTAATTCATAAATTAATCAAAGAAAGTTGTTATCGTTACAAACAACAACTTGATATATACTAGCTGCGCGCATAGCAATTAGTTCTAAACAATGCATGCAACTTGTAAGCATATGTTTAGACATTTACAAATAATTTTATATTGAGTTCCAAAAATAATAATAATAATAATAATATTATAATGGGACGATTTTTTGCAATTTACTATGATTTTTTTTAAAATACCCGATTTATAAAAATACCTGTATTTTCTAAAAGATGGAAATTGAATCTGAAATTTGACCAAACCACAAAGACGATTTTCGCAAATTACTCTAAGTTTTTATATAAAAAATGTAAAGTTTCTTTTTAACGTATACATTCATAATATCATACATGATTATGCATGCCTTATATAAGACTTGGTGTTTACAACATGATAAATCACTCACATATCTATCTGATTAAGCTTAAAACCTATTTGTTCTTTCTATTTTACTCATGAGAAATGTTATAACTGTACAAAATTTACATAAAAAATTTCGCACGATGATATATAACAGAAAATTTGTTATAAAATGAAAATCATGACACTATCATTGTGTATAAAAATTTTCTCTTAAGATTATGTGATTCTACGACTGTCGACTAAAAAGCAAGAGGTATATCTTTTTGTCATAAAATAAGCAAATGAAATGGTAAAAGAGGTGGTAGTAGTTTAGTTTTGTCTTTCTTACGGGGCAGGCTATCTAAAAGCTCATGCTAGCCACGTGTATCTCTTTTATATCATTGCTTCTTTTGTCCTTATTTTTTTTAGCAACATTGCTTCTTTTGTTCACTCTAACTACTTTGTTCGAATACAATAAATTACTTAATTTAGTAGGTTGATAAAGATATGTCCATTATAGTGTACACTTAATCCAAAACTAGAAAAATATTTGCGAAAAGTAACGGTGTATAAAGTCAAATAATTATATTTACAAATTTGTTGTATTGGTGTAACATTTGATGCAATATTTATGGATTTAATTTCTAGTTATTGCAAGAAAAAAACGCATCTGTTATAAATATAAAAAATTACTCATTTTTTACGAGTACTTCTTTAATTCTTCTAAAAAATTATTCGTACCATTTATAAACATTATCATATGGGACAAGTTATCCACACTCTCCCATAGGGAGGGTATCCAATCATTAAGTGCATCACCGACTTGTACGGTGTGCATCGCAGGTTATACGGTTTGACCAAAACCCATTGATATGACAATATAAGGAAGGTTCCTATAACACATCCATATATCTACACAATCACAAAAACACCACATCTAAGAACATAATTAAAAATATACATATAAAATAAAACAAACCTTTAAATCATGATTGATATGCATTTGACTTTGCTAAAGAATTGAGATTGTTTATAAATTAAAAGATTGATGATGCTTGAGACTAGTTAATAATCCATTAAGAGTCATCTCGTTCACAACTTGCAATATCAAAATAACGTGTTGTGTTGTTATTTTCGTAAGACAAATTAACGTTAAATTGACATATGTGGCGTATCATTTAGAATATAGTTGGTATATCTCAATTCGTCGACATATAGTTGTTGTTGTTATGGATTATAACTTGGTTACACATATGCTTTACGTGTCTTCAAAAGTGTTATGCCTTTTTAGCAATACTTTACTTTAAAACAAGTTTGATAGCAATGTATAATTGAGTTATGCAAACACATTATATAAGCTTGTGTTTATTTCATTTATTGAGTTAGGGTGCAAGAAATAATAATAAGGCTTGGGGTTAGTATAGTGACACGTGGAGGCTAGTTTGGTATCGAATGCCACGTTATGTGAGTTGAGTCGCGTGCAGGTACAATTGATTGTTTGGCAGCAAGTCATTGGTTGGAAAGTACGCTAGCTATACTATTCATACAGTCTATTGCCACCCCATCACTTTGATGACGTCCTTTATGTATTTTCATTTTCTTGCAAGTGATAGACTTGGTGGCCAAGTAATAAACTTGGTGACCAAGTTATTACCCTGTCAAACTTATTGTTACAATGTCTCAAAATAATGTTACCTTTTTTATTAATCAATCAAAAAAGTTAATAGATGAATGATATTTTATTGTTACAATGTCTCAAAATAGTGTTACCTTTTTTGTATTAATCAATCAAAAAAGTTAATAGATGAATGATATTTTATTGATTACATAGTGTAATGATCACACATTTCTTAAATTGTGTATTTTTTATTTGATAACAATGATTTTGAAACAGAAGGAGTAATTTGCAGAACACTTAATGTAGACATTTTCAGAAGCGGACCGAGGAGGTTTCCGGGAACCTCATGGATTTTTTTTGTATAGTGTAAAATTATGTCAAATATACCGATTTTTTCATAAATGAACCAGGTCCTTAATTTTTCGGTTACGGTTTTCGATACTTTTCATAAAATGAACCAGATGACTATTGACTGTGAGTCCGCCACTAGACATTGTACTTTTTCACATTAGTAAGGAGCATATTTGCAAGTGACTATAAAAGGGTTAAAAACAATCAGGTAACTATATTTGTAGCATGGATGGAATTAGGGGGTCTTGTGGTATTACGGAACTTGATAAAATTTTATTTCGTAAAGCTAATTTTTGTGGAAAACACTGAATTCTCCGAAGTGCATCGTGCTAATACATTGTGTTTTTAATTATTGCTTAGTTAGTCCATGGTCAATAAGTGAAAAGTGAACTTAACTTTTACTAAACTCGATCATTTTTATTAAAAATCATATTGGTTTTTGTTAATTTTCCCATTATACTGTACGGTTAAAAAAAATTTATGACCCCGATTACTTTTAGATAACCTGTACAAAAAAGCTCATATATATACGTCATGTTTAGAGTATAAAGAGAGATCTATCAAAGAATCAAGCTATCTAAAATTTGAGTTGCTTTAAGTTTTGCTTTTATCCACTTATTACATCATGTCTTAAACAAGTTGTTGTTTATGTTTAAAAATCGATTTGGTTATAATCTATGTCGACATATCCACAGCCCACAGGTTTATGTTGATTCTAGTAGTTAACTTGGGTTACTTGTTAAGATTTAGTTAAGCAAGGTCTACAAGTCATTTAGCTACGTATAGAATTCATGCTAGTTAAGTAACTAAAGTCCAAACACAAATTAAATGTGCGCATAGTTGTTAGGTAGACACGTTAACCCGTGGAAAGCATGATGTTGTATGTTAGAATAAAAATAAAATAAAGCAAATTTAAAGTTTTTTTTTAGTACATGTATGTGAATTGTTGTTATCTATACACCATATATAGTTTTGATTTAATGACATGTGTTAGTCAAAGTTTTGATAATGTACATAAACTCGACATTTGGTACGTAAAGGTATGGTTTGAGGTACAAGTAATTTGAGGTCATGCGTTACGTTTAGGGTAGATGCTTTTTAGTGATATAGGTTTTTAGTTTATGGACTTTATGTAACTAATTTTGTGTTAGATTATATGTAAGATGTGAGTTAAATGACCAAGCAATTTTCAAAATATTTACTGGAACATTTTTTATTTATTTATTTATTTATTTATTTATTTTTTATTTTTTCATTTTTTTACTTATTCTAATTATATAGAAAGGTTTAAGTATAGGTAAAAAACTAAAACTACATTGAAGAAAATGAGTAACCAAACTTGTCTAAAACAACGGTATTTTGACAACATAGGTTTTATCTATACTACATATAAAGGAAAAAGAGTCAAAGTGGAAAAGTGAAAAGTCAATATTGTTGAAATGTTGAAATGTTGAAATCTTATTAAAGGAAATTATGAATGTAATTAATATTATTATTAAAACACCCCATTACTTAAAAGTACAATGATTTATTCACATTGTACAACCAAAT
>LBNU01027906.1:0-13647 GCA_014162995.1 Artemisia annua | reverse complement strand
ATATGGTTTTATGCTTATTTCCCAAGATTAGGGTTTCTTTTGAAACTTCAGCATAGTTTAGGGTTTAAAGTGTCAATTACTCAATTCAAAGGTCACAAATGAAATATATCACATTTTAACACTTAGACACAAGTCATACCAGTCTCAGATATCCGATTTATACTTTACACCCCTTTAGTTATTGAAGTTACCTATTAAACCCTTAATTAAACATATTTCCATATTTAAACCATAAATTAATATAATTATCAAATAAGCCCCACATTTATCCAAAGTTTACAAAAACAGCCTTTAACCATTTATTCAGATCATACAATGCTTAATATGCCCTATTTACCATTTTAGTCCCTCAAGTTATGATATTCACACTTTAGCCCTTTCTTACATATAACGATATTTCGGACAAGATTGTTCATCAAGTAATGTTCAATCAAAATGTTTGCTATGTTCATCAATACAAAATATTCACTTATTTTTTTCTTTTTACGTTCATCAATAAAAAATGAGTTAATTTCAGAAATCGTCCTTATGGTTTGTTGGATTTAACGGAATTCGTACCTCGCAATAATTTTTAACGGATCATCTCCTTATGGTTTTGAACCGTATCGGGTTTGGTCCCATGACCAATATTTACGTTAGTTTGACCGTTGACATATATACCCTTAAAAGTAAGGTCCTTAGGGTTTGTGGGATATAACGAATTTAGTCCCTGTGGTTTTTCTTCTTTTTTTTCAATTTTTTTTCCAGATTTTTAAAATTTCTTTTTTGACAAAAGTTTTTAAAACTTTTTTGACTGATTTTTTTTAAAAAATTTTAAAATCTTTTGAATACTTTTTGACGGAGTTTTTTATAAAATTTTTTGACAAAAAAATTTTCTACTAGATTTTTGTTAGATTTTTGGCATGTTTTTTTACAAGATTTTTTATTTTTTTTTATTTTAATTTTATAAAAAAAATTTGACGGATTTTTTTTATTCTGCAAAAAATATTCAAAAAATTTCAAAATTTTTTATATAAATGAAAACTTTTTTTATCAAAAAAAAAATATATCAAAAAATATATACACATATATATTCTACAAAAAACATAAAAGAAAGTTTAAAAATTATGTCGATTTTTTTTTGTCAAAAATTTTCAAAAAAAAAAAAAAATAGCCTGGCTAAAATTTTTTGACAGAAATTTTAACAAATATTTTCTAAAAATCTTTTTTGTCATGCTTTGACATAATTTTTAGATTTTTTTAAATTTTTTTCGCAAAATATATATGTATATATAGTTTTGACATTTTTTTATAATTTTTTTACAAAAAAAGTTGACATTTATATAAAAAATTTCGAAAATTTTCTGTCAAAATTTTTTATAAAATAAAAAAAAAATATATCTTTTAAAAAACAAAAAAAAATTAACGCATTGACTAAATCCATGATATCCAACAAACCATATGGACCATTTACGAAACACATTTAAGGGTATGTATGTCATTTTTGTATCACTTGACGGTTAACAGACGGAGTTAGTGGTCAAGGGACCTAACCTGATACGGGTCAAAACCACAGAGAGAGGATCCGTTAAAAATTTTTGCGAAGGACCAATTCCGTTAATCCCGACGAACCATAAGGACGATTTATGAAATTAACTCGTAAAATTAATTTATCTATTGCCAAAGTGTTCATTAATACATGAATATAAAATGTTAATTAATACAAAATATTCATCAATATATCTACATGTTCATCTATAGTCCGTCCATTTGTTCATCAGTACTCCGCCCAAAACAAATAAGAATGAAGACATGTCAACACATGATGACCTTTTATACTTTTTGGTTGCGAATCAACTTTTTATTTGATACTCTTCCATTACATAATAACTATTGAAACCTAGAGGTGTTCATCGATTTGATTATTAAGTTATTCGGTTCGGTTAGGTTTTGGTTTTCAGTTACTATGGATATTACCCGAAAACTTATATATATTTTGAGGAAATACTCAAGTTTCGTTTGCTGTATATTAAGGGTGAGAAAAAAACCGAAAAGACCGAATAAAGCGAAAACCGAAACCGAACCGAACCGAAAACAACCGAACCGAACTAATAACCGAACCGAATTTGCTAAAACCGAACCGCACCGAACTACTAATTTGGTTCTTGGTTTGGATATGGGTTTGGCAGTCTGAACCGAAAACCGAATTCATATAAATATATATATTTTTTATATATTTATATATATACACAAATACTATTAAAATGTTATTTTAATATAAAAAAACACTTTTTATGCTTGAAATATTTTTTTTTCTAATTATCTATGCAATTCTTAATTTTTTAAAAATAAATAGTGATATTCGGGTCAACCCAAGAACCGAACCGAACTAGAATTCAGCCTAACCGAACCTAAAACCGAATATGAATTTGGTTCGGTTCGGTTCTCGGGTTGACCTGAAAAAAGTTTTTTAACCGAATTAACCGAACCGAACTAACCGATAACCGAACCGATCAACACCCCTACCGTATATTGGTCAAAATGGGCGGAGACTTAATGTCGAAAAGTGGGCCAAAATAAAGCCCAAAATAATGTACCAGTAAAGTGTGTGTTTGTAATTTTTGTTTTTAGTACCACTAGTTTTTTACTTTGTAATTTTAGTTACTTTGGTCATCAGTTAATTTGTTCATCGGTAACTTTTGATAATATTCATCCGTTCAAGTTAATATTGTTTATTAGTTCATCAATTTTCTAAATAAAAACGCAATGTTTATCAGTTCAGCAGTTATTTTTTTATTGTTCATCAGTTATTTTTTATAACGTTCATCAGTTTTTGAAAAAATAACGTACATCAGTTATTTTTTATATTATTCATCAGTTATTTTTTATATTAACTGATGAACCTTATTAACTGATTTTTAAAAAAGACATGTTCATTAGTTACTTTGGTTCATCAATGTCAGGTTCATCAATTTTTTCAGATTCATCAATTTCAGGTTCATCAAATTTGATCAAATGTTTGGGTTTATCAATTTTTTCAGGTTCATCAAATTTCAGGTTCATCAATTTCAGGTTCATCAATTTTTTCAGGATCATCAATTTCAGGTTCATCAAATTTGATCAAATGTTTGGGTTCATCAAATTGATCACAGTTCTTTTCAGGTTCATCAAATTTCAGGTTCATCAATTTGATCAAATGTTTGGGTTCATCAATTCTATTTAACAAAACAAACTGATAGTTTTTGTAAACTGAAAATAAGTTGCCCAATTAGTGCATTTAAATGTATTTTTATATGAAAAATCTCTTTTAGTCATTTTATCAAACACTTTGTGTGCACTAAATATGACTAATACATCATCTTTAACGCGTGATATCTCACTCATATCATATCGGATTTGAGTGATTCAAATTTCTGGGTAAAGAATGGCCAAGAAGCTACAACTTTCGTGTTTTAAGTTTTGCAAAATTCGGCCTTTAAACTAGACAAAATTAGAGCCGAAAATGCCGAAAATGGTAAAATTTTCAAGAAAATCATGACCCAATGAATATGTCAAAAAAAAAGTTTCGAAAAAATTAAAAAGATTTATACCAAATTAAAGAGGATTAAATTTTAAAAATTATGGTGAAATCGGTTTTTTGTAAAAGTTTGTCGTTTGAGCGTTATTTGCGTTTGAAATTTAAGGTGAAATTAGAAAAACGAGTTAAATGACTATTATACCCCTAACCGAATTTAATAAGAAAAAAGGGAGGAAATGGGAGGTGGACACTTGTCATATTGTGAGTGGCTTTTTAGCCTTTTTAATTTTTTTTACTTTGCAAAGGATCGCAACTCAAATGTTTTTTAGTGATATAGGTTTTAGTATATCGACCTTTTATCTAACTGATTTTGTGTTAGATTATCATTATATGTAAGATGTGAGTTAAATGACGAAGCAATTTTCTAAATATTTACTAGATTAGATTCTTTTTACTTATCTATATATTCTAATAAAGCAGAGTTTAAAAAAGACTATTCTACCCCTTTAAAAAACTAATGCTGAAATTTTAGAGTGTCTACGATAGTCATTTTGCTATAACAATTTAAACTTAACATTATTTTCGGTAGTCAATTAAAGCAAGTCTGACTTATTTTTGGGTGAAAATTGAAAATGTCAAAGCTTTGAAAGGAAGAAGCAATATTGTCGGACCATATTCATCAAACAATTCAAGTGTAACCGATCTTCTAAACAATGAACCCTAAATCACAATTCATCTTTCCACCACCAACACAAATCTGCATCTTTCATTCTTCAGAAGTTTAATCATAAAAAGGATATTGCCTTTTCAATTCAAAACAGTAAGTATATTTTATCTTTTGTATCAAGTTTTCGATTGTGATAATGTAAACGAACGCATCTCTGTTTGCGATTGATTGCTTTTTTATTTGTTATCAATTTCAGTTTCTCATTCTAATTTCACTCAAAAATGTTTACATGTGAACTGATATGCACGATGAATAAATGATGATGGGTAATTGAAGGAAATTATTTAATGTTCTATTTTTTATTATGAATTTCAAATGATAACTAATTCTACTACATACTTATTATTCAACTATTTACAATTTCTAATTCTTATTTTTTTGTTGGTCATTTTATGATTGTAGGTAGAAGCTCAATGAAGAAGATTGATACACCATATCACGTATGTAGAATTATCAGGTTTGACAAGTTTTATCACTTTCCACATCTCTTTCCATATTCATTTGTGTGTTACTAGATGATATGGATTGATTGTTGGTAGTTTATGTTGTTAGTGTTTTTTGATACAATTCATCACGACATCATTTGCATTCTATCCCACTCGTAGAATATATACAATTTCAAGTTACATATATTTATTTATCTTCAAATAAATATTATCATATGATTATAGTTTTTAATCAATACACCAAACAATTCCCACTATGGCACTAATATTTTATATATTAGTAATATTCCCACTAAAATTGTAAAAGTTAATTATTTTATATTTTAAGGTTAGAGACAACAGAAGCAGCAACGATGGGAGAGTAATGTCGGGGAGAGTAATGTCCGGTGGTCTGGCGGTGTGAAACTGACCGCCCTGCATTGCATAACTAATCCGTTGGTTCAATCTATCTACTTTTAGTAAACAATAGTTAAGATCAAAGTCTCCCTCACAAGACCAGAAGGAATAACATCCTGAACCTCAGGTGCGATAGATGCAGTAGTGAATGGCACCTACAATCAAGAATAAGCTTCAACTTCCTGTTGATAAAAGATGTATACAAGTATTTGTGATAGCAACAAAAGGGGCAAACTTACAGGTTTTCCCAATGCAAAAACTTTGAACAAAGTACCAACATCTTCAATTGTTGTCGGACGGTCATCTGAGATAGATAATGGATATGGATGTTTTTTAGTTGAGTTTGATGCAGGATGGATGGAGAGGATGAAGTGTGTTTGGGAAGGAAGTGTGTGTGTGTGTGTGTTTTTTTTTTAAAGAAAAAGTATTAAATAAATAAAAAATTTTGGTAACAATTGAAATACGTATACGATTAAAAAATGTGCACAAAAAGACAAAAAAAAAGTTGCCCAATACATGTCGCCCATTTAGTACAAGTTGCCCTATGCAAAATACCTTACACACTTACACATACCTTACACATACATTCCAAATACATTCTAGAACTTGTACTATAATAATTAAATAGTCGCCACGTGTCGCAATTATATCGAGTTGATCATTTTCTAAGTTGCCCTGATCCAAAGGAGGAAAGAGAAAAAAAAATCTAAAAGTGGGTATTGGGCGATTGGGCGTGGTCTAGATTTGGAATTTCCTCTTTTTCATTGATATGAATCATTTCGTTTTGAAGTGATGTGCTGTTAGTTTATAAGCCATTGCCCATATCTTTCATGTTTACATCATGTCATCATGTATGCAGGTGGCATAACCATCTTAATCATGCCATAAACAGTGATGCTTGTACTCGGGATGAAGAAGCGATGTTGATCCATCACACAAATTTTATGGAAATAAATGGACAGAACTAACAAAATTCTTGCCTGGTAGGTATGCTTACTTTTGCTGGTTTCTATAGTTAAACCCAGTTATGAATTACAGTATGATATATCGCTTAGATAACCTTGTATTATGAATAATCTAATTTCTTCAAATATCACAAATAATCATATATGCCTTTTTATGTTTGTCGGTCTTAGGACAGACAATGCTATAAAAAATGTCTGGAATATCTCTCTTAGAAAGAAACTTGATGCATATATCGAATCAGGCCTGCTTGAACAGTTCCAAGGATTTCCTTCTGTCGTCATTCAATCAACTCCTACTANTGTAACACCCCCAAAATCTGGTTTAGCGGAAGCATACGTGTTTGGGTGCTACTAAATTGGTAACACAACACAAAGCATAAAGAACGGTTTACCTCAACCGTTTAAAAGAAATTTCCATATTCAAAAGTATGTTGTTTACAATGTTCCAAAAAACAGTGTAGAAATATAAGCCCATAAAAGAAATAAAGCGGTCCCAATTACATCAGAGTCTTCTATGACCATGCCATGCCCTGCCAAAGCCTCCAATAGTAAGCTATCGCTTTAAACCTGAAAATACATGCTAAAGTGTCAACACGAGGTTGGTGAGTTCATAGTTTTAAGTTTAAGACAATATAGTTGGACCACAAGGTTTCCGCGTGTGAAAAAAAATCATTCACATACAAATCAAATTCAGTTCTATTGACCTCCGCTTCACTTGCAGTGACAAGAGAAAATCGGTAAATTCAGTTTATACAGTAAATCAGCACAAATGGACCATAAGTAAAAGCGGGTGAACACTACAACGCGTAGTGCCATATAAAAGTCTATTACGCTAGCACTAAGTTAAATGCATGCTAGAAAGCATGTAAAGGCATGCTAGAAAGCATGTAAACGGCAAGCTATAAAGCTTGTAAATGCATGCTATAAAGCATGTAAACGGCAAGCTAGAAAGCTTGTTAACTGCGTGCTAGAAAGCACGTTAAGGCATGCTAGAAAGCATGTAAACGGCAAGCTAGAAAGCTTGTAAAGGCATGCTAGAAAGCATGTAAACGGCAAGCTAGAAAGCTTGTTAACTGCGTGCTAGAAAGCACGTTAAGGCATGCTAGAAAGCATGTAAAGACATAGTGGGATTCAGGAGCTTAGGCTACACCACGTAATAGTTTTAAAAGCATAGGTATAAAGTTTGGTCCAATTAAGAGTTTTAAGAGAACATAAGTATAATTCCAGTCCAAGTAAAATGTTTTTGAACACTTGTGTCAATGAGAAAATAATCAAGTATGTAAAATGTAAACACATAAAGCATTGGAGTAAACAAACAAACATTTGGGTAGGACAAGTAATGTTTGAGTAAACAAGTAGCATGTTCAAGTAAAACAAGTATTGCATTCATGTAAAAACGAGCATGTATTCTCCCCCAAAACAGTTATGAAAACAAGAAAAGATAGGGGGCATGAACTCACCTCAGATTGTAGAAACGCAAACAACACAAATGTCACAACTGACACAACTGGCATCTAGAGCAGAGCACGACGGTATCAAGAGATATAGAACGGTACAGAATCTGCACAACCTAATATATAGTCATCTCAGAGTACGTCTCGTAAAGTAAAAGAGTTTTCAAAAGACAAGCGTCTTAGTTTTCGTGTTTTAAATGTTTTGACTCCTTTGAAAAAGGTTTTATGTGTGACCATGCACTCGCGTATTTCTTGCTTGTTGTGTGGTACGTACATTTAAAAAAAATAGCTTATTATGAAGGCTCTTGGTGATGGCTCATGGTGAAAGTGTATGGTGAGAATACGTAGGACGGAACATCCATACGTAGTATTCATCGTTATAAAAATTACACAAGTAATATATATATTATCGTATATATATATTAATTAAAGTTTAATAATTATGTATTTAATTAATTAGGGCTTATATTTAATTAAATAGATATCGAAAAATTAATATAATAAGTTTCGATATAAAAGTCAACGTTTAGTCAAAATACTTTTCAAAAGTCATCAAAAGTCAATATTTATGAAATTGGGCCAAAAAATCCATTTATTAGCCTTTTTGCATAATTCTCATCAAAGTAGGCCAAAAAGGCCGCGGATTAGACTTTTATATCAAAATAAGTTAACGATGCCGCGGATTGAATTTTTATATCAAAATAAATTAAAGATGCCGCGGATTGAAATTTTTATATCAAAATAAATTAAAGATGCCGCGGATTGAATTTTTATATCAAAATAAATTAAAGAGACCGCGATGTACAAAATAAGCAAACCAAGCGGCACGATTTGGGCTCCTTGGCCCAGCTTACTTCGACAGTCCACCAAAAGAAGAAAAATTTCTCGGCCCCATTTTATTTTCGAACAATCCAATCTCAGAAACAAAGAACAAATTATGCTACAAGGATTTTATATTTTTAAATGAGCACTTTTGTTTTCTCAAAATAGGCAAAGCCAAATTGCACCCTTACTGCTGGGAACCCAACAGAGGTTCGGCCACCACAAACCCAACTCAAACCAAATTTAACTCAAACTATCTTTAGTCATATAAGTTTAGAAATAAGTCAATAGGCAAAGCGATTGAGCAAAATAAGTCAAATAAGTATTTTCCATTTGAGCCAAGCCTTCATGTTCTACTTAGCTTTAAAATTCCTTACTTATCATTTTAGGTAGAAAAAGCATGTTATTCTTCTAAAATTGATATAGATCGAAATGTTGGAAATAAGGTAAAGCTTATTTTATTTTATTTTTTTATTATTATTATTATTATTATTATTATTTTTATGGTTACTAGTATTTTACAAGTCCACTTACACCACACAAGTGCAACAACACAACTTCTTACACCAAAGTTCATGTATGTCGATCCATTAGAAAACCAAGGACAAGTGAAATCTTTAATTTTTTTTAACATATTAACATACGAGATACATGAAATTAAGATTTAGGATCAATGTAAACAAGGATATTATAGGTATTGGGAGTTTAAGAATTCTTACAATGATGTTAATATGAATCGACTAGGAGACTCAAGAAAACACCCAAATGATATCAATTTTACCCAAGATATGTTCCGATCATTCCCAAAAGCTCAAAAGTACAACCCGATTGTCTTGGAACTTAATAAATTTTTGTGGATCTTGAATTATGTGTGTCGAAATATTTGAGAGAAGTGAAAGAGTTTAGTGTGGAATTGTTGGATGAAAAATACTTGTGTGTGTTCAAGTGTGTGTTACATATTAGGTAAGAAACAAAATCTTACATCATATAGCACTAAGTATCATCTAGGATAAGTTTGTTTGTCTCCTTGTGGGGGAGGTTGTATATGGACGGCTAAGGACAAAAAGAAGGGGAGGGGAAACAAATTTTTGATCCTCGATGGTGTATCGTGTGTCGGTGTGAGCTTAAATGTTACCGAAAAGTCCCGGTTTGACATTTTTGGACACGTACACGCAAAATAAAGTTTTTATCGACGTTTTTGTCAGAAATGAAATAAAATGTCATTACTGACTCAAAAAAATATATTTATTTGACTGTTACCATAGATACTGTGGTGTCGGTTCACGTGCGGCGTTGTTTTTCAGGGAAAAAAAATGTGAGAAAGCTCTCAGTAATTTACGAAACTTGTCAGTAACTATCAGAAATAGAAAAATTTACGTTTACTGACAAAAATAGACCATTTTAATGACTGTAAGCTACAGTACGCGTTACAGATACCCAAAATGCTCAGAAATGCTTAAAAATATCCATTTATGCATAGAAATGCCCAAATTAGCTATAATAAATAAATATTTATTATTAAAATTAGTCTGAAAAATTCCGGTTTGTTACAGTCTACCCTCCTTAAAGGAAATCCGTCCCGGATTTCAGTTTATGTTATCCGATAAAATGGTGTCTGGGAAGAAATGTTGGTACTCACAACCAATTTGAGTCTTACTGGATGGTAAAAGCTCCTCTTTGTTTGTGAGAGAGTAATACAAAATTCTTTGCTGAAAATTTGTAGTTAAGTAAATTGATTTGACTTTGTAGATTCGTAACTTCAATAAAAGTTGTCTTTACAAATGGTGTGGATGAGATGATTCCTCGAAGTTAACGTTTTATCACCCTTGATATGCAAAAATATGATGAAGTTTGTCTAGAAACTTTTAATGAATCAAAATAACTAAATAGTTCTCTGGGTGATTGCAGAACATCTTATAAAACGGTTTGTAAAACAGTTCATGGAATATCAAGAAATCAGTTTATTATTTGCATGACAGTAGCAAAACTGTAGTTCGATTCATAACATTGTAGCAGGGTAGCAAACTGGTTTATAAAATCGTTAACGAAATGATTTGCAAAATAGTTTACAGAACAACGGGAACAATTTGTTGTTTACAAAACAATTATAAGGTCGAAAATTCAATTTCATGGAGTAGCAGTAAAACATTTGTATGGTGACCGCAAAATGGTCTGAAATATTAATCGAAAACAGTTTGTATGGTGCTAGCAATACGGTTTATTATCTTATAAGAGAGTAGCAAAATAACTGGTATTCACGGGGGACGAGTGAAAGATTTGGTGGCTGTCACAAAGAACGCGGTTCAGGTTACTCTTTAAGGTCTTAAGGTTTCTGTTGGTCATAGAGTCTCTGCTGAATGGAGGGTATAGCAAGTTCAGAGTACGACTCTGAAGGAGGATGTTGATTGGTACTAGCAATCTATTGGCTGACCAAGTAATGTACATTCTACTTCACGCGGAAGAAACAACATCGATTGAGAGGGATGAACCAAATCGATTGAGCATAAGGTTTAGGGCAGAGGTGACTGTAACAAGACCACGAACAAAGCAAGGTTTAAACAAATAAGCAATCCAAATTCAAACATAGCCAAAACGCTCCAATAAACTCAAATGAGTTTGAGTTTATTACAACATCAAACAAGTTAAAAATAAGCATCTCGAATTCAAACTGTGACCAATCGGGTCTAATACGCCTCGATGCAAAACATGATTAGACGGCGACGAGCAAGTATTCCATATGAGCGGAAAGGTATAGCGATACAAAGTGTATTACGATTCGTGAAGTATTGTGATGCCAGTGTGTTGTGATTGCTATCATGTTGTGTGCAGATGTGAGTGTTCATGTCACGCAATGCTTATGTACACACACATAAATTTTATCATTCTCAAAATCAAAAATTTAACCGGACATAATTCTATTATAACTACTCCAAGTATCGCAAAGTTCACCTTTGAGTCAGACATAGGTGATCAGGCTATGTCCCACTGTCCCTAGTTGAATATAGGTGATCAGTCTATATTCACCCGAGGTTCAATGAACTGTAAAATACTCGGCTTATTTACGCTAGTAATATGTCCCTTACTTTTAAAAGATGTTTAGAAAGACTAAAACAAGTGTCCACGCTCGAGGACGAATGATGAGATTACACAGAGGAAAGCGCGTAACGCTACGCCAAGTACGATACGTATGCATAAGTATGTCGAAGACACTTATAATAAATAGCAAAAATAAATGGATATACCCATCCAATAGCAAAGTACACATCTCATCAAATGTATTAGTAATCAAAATCACAATGAGGCATCAGCTTGGCAGGCAGGCACGTGGCGGTCATAGGGTTAAGTTTTCGCAAATGTAGTTATAGTCTAGGTTTTAAAAATACCCAGTTCTCTATAACCAAGGCTCTGATACCAATCTGTAACACCCCCAAAATCTGGTTTAGCGGAAGCATACGTGTTTGGGTGCTACTAAATTGGTAACACAACACAAAGCATAAAGAACGGTTTACCTCAACCGTTTAAAAGAAATTTCCATATTCAAAAGTATGTTGTTTACAATGTTCCAAATAACAGTGTAGAAATATAAGCCCATAAAAGAAATAAAGCGGTCCCAATTACATCAGAGTCTTCTATGACCATGCCATGCCCTGCCAAAGCCTCCAATAGTAAGCTATCGCTTTAAACCTGAAAATACATGCTAAAGTGTCAACACGAGGTTGGTGAGTTCATAGTTTTAAGTTTAAGACAATATAGTTGGACCACAAGGTTTCCGCGTGTGNTTTTTATGGTTACTAGTATTTTACAAGTCCACTTACACCACACAAGTGCAACAACACAACTTCTTACACCAAAGTTCATGTATGTCGATCCATTAGAAAACCAAGGACAAGTGAAATCTTTAATTTTTTTTAACATATTAACATACGAGATACATGAAATTAAGATTTAGGATCAATGTAAACAAGGATATTATAGGTATTGGGAGTTTAAGAATTCTTACAATGATGTTAATATGAATCGACTAGGAGACTCAAGAAAACACCCAAATGATATCAATTTTACCCAAGATATGTTCCGATCATTCCCAAAAGCTCAAAAGTACAACCCGATTGTCTTGGAACTTAATAAATTTTTGTGGATCTTGAATTATGTGTGTCGAAATATTTGAGAGAAGTGAAAGAGTTTAGTGTGGAATTGTTGGATGAAAAATACTTGTGTGTGTTCAAGTGTGTGTTACATATTAGGTAAGAAACAAAATCTTACATCATATAGCACTAAGTATCATCTAGGATAAGTTTGTTTGTCTCCTTGTGGGGGAGGTTGTATATGGACGGCTAAGGACAAAAAGAAGGGGAGGGGAAACAAATTTTTGATCCTCGATGGTGTATCGTGTGTCGGTGTGAGCTTAAATGTTACCGAAAAGTCCCGGTTTGACATTTTTGGACACGTACACGCAAAATAAAGTTTTTATCGACGTTTTTGTCAGAAATGAAATAAAATGTCATTACTGACTCAAAAAAATATATTTATTTGACTGTTACCATAGATACTGTGGTGTCGGTTCACGTGCGGCATTGTTTTTCAGGGAAAAAAATGTGAGAAAACTCTCAGTAATTTACGAAACTTGTCAGTAACTATCAGAAATAGAAAAATTTACGTTTACTGACAAAAATAGACCATTTTAATGACTGTAAGCTACAGTACGCGTTACAGATACCCAAAATGCTCAGAAATGCTCAAAAATATCCATTTATGCATAGAAATGCCCAAATTAGCTATAATAAATAAATATTTATTATTAAAATTAGTCTGAAAAATTCCGGTTTGTTACACATAACCATCTTAATCATGCCATAAACAGTGATGCTTGTACTCGGGATGAAGAAGTGATGTTGATCCATCACACAAATTTTATGGAAATAAATGGACAGAACTAACAAAATTCTTGCCTGGGAGGTATGCTTACTTTTGCTGGTTTCAATAGTTAAACCCAGTTATGAATTACAGTGTATCATGAACAATCTAATTTCTTCAAATATCACAAATAATCATATATGCCTTCTTATGTTTGTCGGTATTAGGACAGACAATGCTATAAAAAATCACTGGAATATCTCTCTTAGAAAGAAACTAGATGCATATATTGAATCAGGCATGCTTGAACAGTTCCAAGGATTTCCTTCTGTCGTCATTCAATCAACTCCTACTACTTCATCTAGGACCCAGACAGCAGAGGACTTGCAAAATGAGAACAATCCTGTTTTACCAAGGACCTGCATCAAAAAGGCATGTGATTTTAATATTTAGAAAGTGCTACTTGGTGAAAGAATCCTTATTCCAA
>LBNU01027905.1:0-16675 GCA_014162995.1 Artemisia annua | reverse complement strand
GATTTAACCTGTATTTGTACACATGGTTAAAAATGCCGCTTCTTTTTGTGATAGACTTTTTTAAGAGCCGAGTGTTTTATTTAATTCGTGGCATTTTATGACTCTTTCATTCAGTGTTGATGCTACTGAATCAGCATTAAGTCATTCTAAAAAGACACACAACTCTGTGATGGAAATGGAAAGAAATCACGTCAATGCATTGGACTCCCTTGTCAGGTTAGTTATCTGTACTTGGATATTTTAGTTTAGTATCAAGATAAAATCAAATAGTTGAATACCAGCAGAGATAGTTACCTTAACTAACGTTAACTTCATGATTCTGCTTTTATTCTCATACAGTATATGTTATAATGGAAATAGTGATAATTATACTTTGAATGCTGCAGGAGCGCGTCAGATAGTAATGAGCATCATGATGCTGAGATTAAATCTTTAAGGGACACTGCTGAACATGATGCGTTGAAGGCTAGCGAGGATATATTAAAGCACATAGATTGTAAGTTTTTGCAAAATATGGCTTTCCATATCCGTTGTTTTTTTGTTTTCATTTTGGGAGATGAACTTTAAATAAATGATAAAAGATAGTAGATTACTAGATTAACTATATACATCCCACATAATCACTAACCCTTATCTTATGGCTAATTAGTAAGATAAGTGGAAGTTAAATGTTATATGTAAAATGGGTCAATGATTGTAAAGGAAAAACATTTTTTTTTTAAAGTTTTTTAAAAATATATTTGAGATAGATCTGAATGTGGTCTTCTTTGTGAAAGCAACTTGTCATTGCCTCTCTAGTAATGTTCTTTCTTCTATGTATACTCTATATAGGTACATCAGAACAAGATAAAGAGGTGGTATCTGCGATTCTGGAAACAACAAAATCTCAGGCCAAGAATCTTGAGAGCTTACATGAGGATCATGCTAGACAATCTGCTTCAATACAGCAGAAGGCTCATGATACATTCTACCAGAAATACATGGTATGATATTTTCTGTTTTACAAGACGCAATGAATCGAGAATATGTTGATTTGTGAATGTGATGAAAATCTTGACATAGATACTGAGATGTTTTTCATCTATGTGTTGATGTTCAGGATTACGAGCCATCTGGAGACACACCTATAAGAATGGACACTGATGTCCCGAGTAAAGTGACGATAGAGTCACTACGAGCAATGCCGATGGAGAATCTATTGGAAGAGTTTAGGGAAAACCATTCATTCGAATCCCTTTCAGGAAAGAAGTCAAAGAGTTCTCCTGCTCCACGTCCACCCTTGGCACAAATCGATAATGCTGTTGTTCAAAGGTAAGCTTAATGTACAGAATCATGTTTTGTACTTATATGATCACACATAGCAGTGTGCTGGGATCATGACCTCACAATGTAATTGATGTGCATTGACTCAATTAATCCCTGCTCGGGATTCACCAGTCTTATATAAAATCAATGGTAGTAGGAAAAGCGGGAATTTTTCTCTTGACTGTTCTTTATTCAAAACTTACTGACATTGTAGCTGTGTTATGTGATGTAGGAAGTTTTGATTATTTTGAAAAAAATATGTAATCCTGTTGTCTTATACAATATATATGATAGGATATGGTGGAGTGTGGAGTTGTTTACTATGTGATGTACTTTTTCTATAATTTGAGTCCGAAAAATATTGTTGTTTCTTAGATGGCCATAAAAAACCAAGTGGCAGGTCATGAATTATGATGCCATGTTAATCAAGGTCACGTTGGGACTAAGTAATTTGCAGAAAAAAGTTATTGCATCTGCCGGATTTGGTTGATGAGCATCCTTATGTGTTCAATATGTGGAGCTTTCTAAAATAAAGCCTAAACCTTTAACTAACTTTCACTCATTGTATTTTGACCTGTTACAAAAGATTTTGAATAATAACATGAAAGTTGCAATTTTTATGAAAGATAACAAACTTGCAATCTGAGTTAAATTACTCAAGGGTGTGTTCACTGTGTTGTGACCCATGCGTTACAGACAAGTACACTGTACACCTGCTAGTCTACTACTGGAAGTTGCATTTTTTCTGAGACAAAAAGAATAGTTCAAATGAAAGTCATTAGGCACAAACTCATGTTATACCTAGATTTTTCCCAATTTCTTTCTCAAAAAAAATATTACTTTAACACCACAAGTATAAACATAAAGTGTTGGTCCATGAAAATTGAGCAAAACTTGATGTAAAATTAAGAACAAATTCATTAATAATAATGAATAAAAGTTACAAGATTACTCAATTCATACATGACTACATGATAACATCTTCAGCTTCTTTACGGGGATAATTTCGGTATATTATCCCCGTTAGAATGACAATAATCTCTCATTGATCCAAGCTAGCTACTCTTGGATTCAATGAGAGGATGATTCTATTAACTAATACATTTGTATTTGTTTATTTAGAACCACTAACTATCCCTATTATAAACATACATATATATAGCTCCAAAAGTAAAAGTAAACATGTGATGGGTGGGTGAGTTGTCATCCACCACTTGGAATATGCTTTAGCATATTCTCTTTACTTTTGTACTTTTGTCTTCTTTCACTTTCTTTGTAGCTTGTCTTCCTAATGCATGTAGCTTGTATTCCCAAGAAAGTGCATGCCCATATTTATCAGTATGTTGTAGAGACAGCTTCAGGGAATCAGTGAGTTATTGTCATCACTCACTGACTCCATTACCTTCTTCTTTGGTTCAGGTGCCATTCACTGAGTACCGCCTCACTGAATGGAAAATCTTTTCTTTAGACTTGTCCTGAACATCCTGAAGGTAACTCACTGAGTGACTGTTCACTCAGTGACTTGTTTGTGTTAAAGGTTAAATGTCACTCACTGAAATAGCAATTTACTATTTTATTCAGTGAGTGATTTGACTATTTTATGTTCAAATACTTGTGGGGAATATTTGGGTAAAATATTGACCCAACAGTCTCCCCCTATTTGAACATACAAATAGCCTAGGTGGAATGGGTATTAAATGAGGGACTGAGGGTTCAGTTGGTAGGTTCAGGGAATAAGGTTCACTGACTAAATTCAGTGACCTCGGGTTTAGGGGCTTGGGTTCAGGGACCTGGGTCAATTTTGATACATCAGGGTCCACCCTTCCTTTTTGTGGTTCAGTGAACTGGGGTTCAGTGAGTAATGTTGAGTAGGTTCAGTGAGTTGTGTTGAGGGGGTTCAATGAGTAAGGTTCAGGGGGTTCAACAACCGGTTCAGTGACTTGGTTTATACCCTTAGGTTCATTTTGAAGCTAAGAGGGACCTGGTTCATTTTAGATACATCAGTGCCCTATCTCTTTTGCCATTCCCTGAAAGACAATTTAATCACTCACTGAGTAAGAGGACCTGGTTCATTCTTGATCCAACAGAGTCCTCATTTTTTCACTTTACTACTCAAGATACAAATTAGCAACATATTCAGTGACTAGGTTCAATGAGTAGGGTTCAGTGACCTGGTTTAGTGACTAATGTTGAGGGGTTTACATTTGTTTCAGTATATGTTCACATACTGAATTCATATCCCCTTTTTTAATCAGTACCCACTTTATCATTTCATAACCATTATTCCTCTTAACTCCCTGATGTTCTTCTTTCAGTTTCTTAAACCATTAAGCAACCTTACTGATTCCTTGTAACCAGTTCCGTACCATGTTTGAGACTCGGGTTCAGTCTCTTTTGTCTTCAGGTGGTATGATTCAGGTTCACCTTCGTACCTGTTTGGTTTTCAGGATCAGGGTCTTCTCTTCAGTAACTAGGGTTTTAGGCACCTTTAGTTCAGGACTCGCTTGTTTAGTGAGATCAAGGTTCAGGGTCACGGGTTTCAGGTTATGGGCGAAGGTTTGGTTTGGTATCAGGTTATGGTGATGTTCAGGTTATGGGTTAATGGGGTTTGGGTACTGAGATTCAGTTTAGTTTTCATAGGCCTGATTCAATCGGTGCCTAATAATATCACTCACTAATGCATACTTTTCCATAACCCCCTGAGTTGCAAAAAAATCGTGGTATTCTCTTGAGTGATATCACTCACTGATTCACAATGCCCACTCAACCCTTTTTTTCTTTAATCAGATCCCACTCCTGATTCATAACATATTACTCACTGATATGATCCATACCCCCTGATTCTTATCAGACCCATTTTGAAACATCAAGCCGATAAGTTGATAACTTCAAGAATTAAGTTACCTGACCTCACAGCTTATCCAAACTCCCCTTCTACCATCTCACCCTGACTCACACACTAGCCTGAGACTAGTTCGAATCAGTGTCTATTTCAAGCTTAGTCCAAAAACCATATTAAAGCTTCCTGATGTTGCAGAAAACTCACCCCGAAAACCTCATCAACCCATCCAGAGTTACCTGATTTCATTTTCTCAGGTACACTGATAAGTATTACAACTTATTTTCAACCACAACATTACTCCCACCTTTACAACTCGGTCAGACCCCATTTCTATTTCCACCATGTTTCAATCGATCAAGCTCAGCCTGAGACTTACCACACCCTGATAACACACTTGGGTTTGTTTATCCACTGATACTTCCCATAAGTTTCTCAGACCACAAGTAATGTTTTCATCCTCCTGAGTCACAACCCATCTCGTCCACTCCATAACACAACTTTTACAACACCTTTTTACAACTCTAATCGCCTGATAATTTTATATCAGACCATCACACATCCCTTGATTTTTCAACCAACATACAAAGTTTATTACATTTGTGTTCTTCTTTTGAACATTGATGCACGCACCCCATCAGTCTTTTAACAGCAGTTCTCACACCACTTTTCCCTGATGCATAGCCTGATTATTCAGGGACACTTACAAATGTCACACCTCATTTACCATCTTTTGCTGTCAGCCCATTCAGCCCCAAAAACCATTATTAACACATCTCAATGTTCCATTTTTGACCAAAACACCTCCTAACACAACCTTTCATACCCTGAATATTCTGCCATCAGATTTGACCCGACCCGTATTTGACCTGGGTTTTTTATAGGGTTTTGATAGCATTTGGTAACCCCGCCGCTGCTATCACTAGTGATAGAATCTGGTCCGGTGAGGTTTTATATGATTTTTGTGTGATTGTGGGTTTCCGGTATGAATGGTGTTCATCGTCATGTGGTAAATCTGAGTTTGTTTGGTTTATAGATCTTTGACATGAGACGGGGGTTGTGCTTGATTTTTTTGATTTTGATATTTTTAATGGGTGAGGTTTTGTTGACTGATTATTTTTAACCAGTCGTGTGTGGTGATTTTTGAAGATGAATTTATTGCGTTTTCTGGGTTTTGTATGAGTGAATGTGATGAATTTTTGTGTGAGAGTAATAGATTTAGATCTGTGAGAGTGTTGGATATGGGAGGTGATTTTTGATAATTTTGTGGTGTGTGTGGCGGTTTTGTGTGTTTTTTTTTTTTTTTTTTTTNTGCCATTCACTGAGCACCGCCTCACTGAATGGAAAGTCTTTTCTTTAGACTTGTCCTAAACATCCTGAAGGTAACTCACTGAGTGACTGTTCACTCAGTGACTTGTTTGTGTTAAAGGTTAAATGTCACTCACTGAAATAGCAATTTACTATTTTATTCAGTGAGTGATTTGGCTATTTTATGTTCAAATACTTGTGGGGAATATTTGGGTAAAATATTGACCCAACACATATGTATCAATGAAAATTAAGGATGTGCTTGGTTCAAACTCGGTAATGGAAAAAGGAAAGACAATGGTAATGCTAAGGAAAGAGAAAGGGAAAGGAATACATTCTCCCCAATTTATTGGGTAATGACCCATTACCCACTATTGAGTAATGGCTCATTGCATCATAGTCAACCAAACACCATTTTTATTACCTTACCCATTCTTCACCCCCAAAACCTTCTACCAAGCACGCCCTAAAACCAAATAGTTTACAAATCTATTTAAGAACTTCTAATAATGTTTTTGGATACTACTTATTTAAAGGTTTAAGGGAAAATCTTGAATCCTGTTTGTTTTATTCCGCACAGTGGGTGAGCTTCAACATAATTTCTAAAAGGGCCATCAAAGTAGTTCATGTATACTGAAAGGGCCAAAATTATAATTATAAGAATTTAACATAAAAATACAAAGCAAAGTACACTACAAATTTTTTTCTTAGGGGGGCCGCCACCCTCCTCAAGCTCCACTAAGCTCCGCCCTTGATTCCGCATGTAACCCCAAAGTTTGAGAAACAAAAGTTTTTGACGCCCGATATTCATTAGGCTGGTAGGTCCAATTATGCTAAACTGAAGGCCATCCTATGAGTTTTGATTACAATATGCCAAGATTTCATATAAAGCTTTGTGAAAATCAAAATTTTAACAAGTTGTACAATTCTTTTTATCTTTACGCGTTTCTTTTCTTAACAAAGTTGTAAATTTAGCCTGTCCCTTTACAAAATATAAATCCAACCAAGGAAACCCAATTCTTATGTACTGATGTACATATGTGTGTATACTTGAATGTTGGAGATATAAGTTTTTTATTTTAGCCAAATGGCTAATAATGAAGTGTAACGCAATTTCATATAGAAGTATAGTCTTTTATATTCATGTGAAATTTTGAAGAGAAAAAAAAATAAAAAAAAAATAAAAAAAATAATGACCGGAGGTTAGTTGATTATATAAAATGCAATTATTACCAGGGTTCTAAATAGCGCGCTATAGCGCCGCTATAGCGGCGCCATAGCGTGAGGCGTGGCCTCCACGTTACGAAACAGGCCAAGGCGTCATCTCTAGGCGTAGCGTGCAACAAAGCGTGATAAGGCGTGATAAAGCGCGCTATAGCGCAAGGCGTGGCGCCATTTTTTTGAAGCTTTTAAGATTTTATTTTTATTTTTTATTTTTTTAAAGAGATTTATTGGACTTGAGCTTATTTACATGTATTTATTCGGGCTTAGTAAATCCATAACTGAGTTTTAAGCGTATTAGCTAACTAATATTGACAACTCTATAAATATTTTTTGCCGTTTGGAATCACGCCTTAAAAACGCTATGACGCAACGCCTCACGCTAAAGCTTGAGGCTTGGCTATGCCGCTACGCCGCGCTTCACGCTATTTATAACCTTGATTATTACTTTGTTCCTTCTTCATTGTTTTAACTTCTAACTAACAAAATGATCTTCTAACGGTATCAATGGGCCATTTTAGCGAACCACTTGGCCTAGATCAAGTGGCCACCCGGGAGGGGCATTTTAGCATCTAAGGCTCTAAGCATTACATCCACTATATTTTCCCGTCTGAACCCATCCAAACATAAAATTTTTTTTGTCATAAATTATTACTCAAATATACCTTGTTTAGTAATATGATTTCGCAAACACAATAAAAGCCCGGCACCCACTACCCTTTCACGGCCACCACTCGTCTCCCTTCACCTTCAACCTCAAATACTTATCATGTGCATCCCTTCACCGCTACTACATATGTCGGGTTATCATTAAAAAAAGATTTGAACGCAACCATTACATTGGCCTGTCATAAGCCTTTTCAACAAAGACTCGCTTGCAACCACCACGGATCTAACCATAATAATATTCCACATCAAAACATTGTTTTCCCTACCCATCGTCATTAAAAATTTCGATCTTTTAAACACAATAGATTCCGATCGTCTCTTTTAAGGGAGTGATTTGGATTGGTTTTGTGTTAAAAAGAGTCTTTGCCTAATGTTTTGTATTTATCTTTTATGGGTGCTTTGTTTAATACAATACTAATTTTTAAAGATTTGTGATTTGTGTTATAAGAGTTTGTACAACTCATCAACGAAAATGTAATTGTAATTTTTCTTACGAATGCTACAAAATGTTATTTTGTTTAGTTTGTTTGTACAATAGGCTTCAACTTTTGCATTTCTTAATTTTGTACTTTTGAAATGTATAGATATAGACATTAATAATTATGGCAAGTTAGAAACATTAAGTAGTAATTTTAAGGGCATCCACTATGGTGAGTTTATGAAAAGGTTTAAGAAACATGAAAATGTTTATGTTTATTTCAACAATAGTGGACACTCATTTCATGCCTATGTGGCATGAAGAGGTCCTAATTCTTGAACCACTTTATAAATTTAATACATTTAATGCATTTGTTAAAAAAAAACATTTTATGAACTTGCAAAGGTTTATACTATAGTGAATGTAAGTTTATAAAATCAAAAGGTCTAAAATTTATTGATGTATTAATGTATAAACCTTTGTAAAAGGTTTATCATAGTGGATGCTCTAATAATAAAGAAGAGCAAATTAGTAATTTTAATTGTTTTGAATTTTCGACAATTCAATATGTAGTTTATGTTTTATATGTAGTAAGGTTATTGTCTGTGCTCATTAATTTTATTATTATACTTATACGACATCTTAATCGATCGACATGGTATTCTATTTGTTCAAAAATATATATATGATCGACATTGTAGGACAAATTATAAACAGGCAATAGTCATCAGTTATTTGATCAATTGATTAATAGTGACAAGAAACACGTATGCAATTAAGCATATGGACAAGTTATAGAACATCAGTAGTGTACTAGATGGAACCTTGATGGTCCGGAAAGATTACGACTTTACGTGACACCATTAGATTTTTGCAAGGTACCGTTAGTTTTATTAGAAGAAACTCGGATTTTAATTAAATGCATCGATTCAGATTGTGTTTATGATTTAATTAAAATGATTTAGGTAAATTACATCGTTGGTCTCCAAGGTCTGGATGAATTGCGGATATGGTCCTTAGATCGGGGAAAGCGCACCCGTAGTCCCCAACATCACGTATTAGATTTGTTCATGTTTTCAAAGATTACAACTGTTTCGATAATCGCTTGCAACGACGCTTGTCCTCATCAACTTGTTTCATTACTTCGGCTTTAATTTCCTAGATAATATGTGAAAGAAAACAATCCATAAGAATTGTATGTGTGATTAATTTGAGATGGAGAGTATAGAAACGAGGAATTGTTATGATGATGGTTTAATTATGTGACGATGAATTACATTTATAGAAATTTAAAAGAAACTTTTTATAATCTTTTTAAAGGAAAACGGTAACGTAACGACTATATATATATATATTTTTTTTTTCTGAATTCGGACATTAGAAATGTCAGAAATGAGAAAACGAAAAAACCAGTCGACATATTCAAGCAAAGCCAAAGAGTGAAAATGTATATTACTTTACCCAGTATCGACTAAACTTAGAATTTTTGTTTAAATAAAGGAAGTGATTGATGATTCATACTTTTAAAGAATATAAGTTACCAACTGGCTTAGCTCAGTTGGCCACCTAGGCTCTTTCTGGAGTTTGGGGGAGGTTTTACCCAGGGTTCAAGTCTCGCAAGAGACAAAAAATCAAGGTTTTCCTCCTAGTGCGAAGCCGTGAGTTATAGGAGTTTCCCTTCGCGGGTCTCTCCTAGTGGTTCAGGTCCCGAGGCCTGCCCATATGGATGGTTTAACTCGGGGGTCGGATTTCAAGTGTGGTGCTGTTCTAAAATAAAATAAAATAAAAAATAAAAAGAATATAAGTAAAGTTTTGCATTTAGAAAACACCTCATAACGTACGATTAGTAACTTAGGGTCCGTTTGGTTTGTAGACGGGTTTAGGATTTCGATTTGGATTTGATGTATGAGAGAAAAAATAATATTTAACGATATACGTAGTATAATATATATTAAAACATAATTAAAAATTGTTTATATTAATAATAAGAAGAGAGAGACAAAGTTTTTTGTTTTATAGTATCAATATAAAAGGAAAAGACAAACGGAAAAATAAATACATTGTCCCACATATCATAAAACACAACATACTATCCTAGTACCCTACTTTTCTACACTTCCTATTATTTGAGTTACAACTCTAAACCCAAATCAAAAGCACAACCAAACATTATTTTTGCATTTATTAAATCCCAAACCCACATAAACCCCACATACCAAACGGGCCCTTACATTAAGTATTCAAGCTGATAAACAAAACCATTGAGGGTTCGTTTGGTTTGTAGATGGGTTTATGATTCGGATTTGGATTTTAATTAAGAGAGATAAAATAATATTTAAAAATATATTATTTGTGTAATATAATACTTGATGAATAATATATGAATAGATTGGGTTTTAAATGTATTTTTCATTTGTATAATTATTATCAAGTATTATATAACACAAATAAAAATATTAATAGTCAAAGTTGAATAAAACAGACTCAAAAAAGTAAAAGTGGATAATTATTATGGGACGGAGAGAGTATCAAAATATAAATTAAAAATTATTTATATTATTAATAATGAGATAATTTTTTTTTATGAGAATGAGGAAACATGTAAGCTCACAATGTGTCATAAAAGGTCCCCCCCCCCCTCTTCTTACTTATAGCACGTCCCCAAATATTTGAGTTATAAGTTTAAACCCAAGATTTAAAAATGCAACCAAACATGATTCTAAATTTTTAATCCGAAACCCTTTATAAACCCACAAACCAAACGGGCCCTAAGTTGATTTGGAAATGAATCTCTAAAAAGTGAGTATAATATAATCTCACAAATAATACCATATTTAATCATTTTCTTAAAAAAAATATAACTTCAACAAAATAGACGATTACCCGCGTATAACAACGACAATGTATATTAATTTCAATTTGTGTGTGCATTTTTCTTTTATGTATATATATGATGTGAAGTAAATGAGATTAAACAAAGTTAGTACTCCCTCCGTCCCAAAATAAGTGTTCAGTTTGACTTTTCAGAGTCAAACTGGTTCAAGTTGGACCTTAAATATTTCTTTTATGGTATATAATATTTGATGAAAATTTATATCAATGAAAAGTAAACTTAAAACCCAATCTATTCATATATTTTACATTAAATATTATGTAACACCCCCAAAAATAGATACGGTCAAAGTTGAACCAGTTTGACTCTGAAAAGTCAAACTGGACACTTATTTTGGGACGGAGGGAGTAGTTAATTTGTGATTATATATTTAATATTTAATAGATTACGTTACTTTTTATAAGTAGTAGTATTATAATCTAACAATATTACTCATTTTTTAAGTTTTTAAATTTTAAACAAATATATTTTATCTTTATATGTAATATTACATATGAATAAAAAACTTTGTGTTTATTAATTAAAGTTGAACATATGTTCACCGATCACATGTTAGCAAAAGTTTATAATAAAAAGAAAAATACTTTAGCTCGTTTCATCTAAAAATCAGTGTTTATAAAACCGAACCGGCTTATTTAACATGTTGAACTGAAAATCGGACCTGTCGGTTTTACCAACCAGTTAAACTGGAATTGTCAATGGTTTTACCGTATGTTTAGACATAACTTAAGGTAATGTGACATAATTTAAGGTTATGCAATTGTCAATGATTTGACCTTATGTTTAGACGCTATTCCCATTTTCCGGCAATCACGTACAAATTGGATCACTTTAAATTAGAAAAGTAAAAAACAAACAACCACATGGTTTTGAAAATGTTAAAATATTTCCCAATGTTTGACATGTTTTGGAAAATTATTTGGTAGTAATCTACTAAACATTTCGCGATCTAAACTTAAAAGTTTTACAAGCTCCATTGAGTAAAATCTGGTCAAATGTCTAAATTGTAATCCTGCTACCAATATAAATTGTTCCAAGTAGAACAATAAATTTAACCGAAGTAGTTAAACATTGACTTTCATTTATTATCAATACTTTAAATTAGTAGTATATAAGTTTCCCTTTCCCCTGACAAAAAGTCTAAATCGGTTAGTACATTATTTTTTATACATGATATATATAGTTTTAGATTTTTAGGCGACATGCACGCAATATGTTTGAGAAGTGAGAACAATGGATACGTCAAGAATTAAGATGCCGACGTTAAAGTTGACAAGAAGTCAAGAAAGAAGAAATTGATACGTAAAAATAGATGTATAGTCATCGTTAAACGACATGTTACAATCAATAAGTAGTTGAGAGATAAAATTGATGTAAGCCAAGGTTTGTTATATTTAATAATTGTTGATGTTATAAATAGAAAGTTTTGCAAACATTTATAGCAAGCTACCTTTTGCCCTTACAAGTTACAATCAATACTTTGAAGATAAAACTCAATTTACTTTTGATCCACAAACATTGTATTAAACATGTGTACGCAAGTGGTTGTACCGAGGTGTATAGAAATGACCTTAGAATTAGATCATTTTATCATAAAATTTAATTGTTGAAATTGGAACCCAATTTTATATAGATGTAGACACCTAGTAGTGTGAAAACTAAAAATAGCACATAAAGTCCACGTACCTCTATTGTTTCTATGACGATCTAGCTAATAACTTGGATAGAATTTCATTTTTCATAGTTAATAATACAAATTTATATGAAGATCTATCCGTGCAAAATATCTATGTTAGAAACAATTCAGGATTTTTTTAAAAAAAAAAAAAAAAAAAAAACTAAAAGTATACCAAAAACTACTTTTCTCATAGATGATTTATGCAAAAGGTTAGCAAAAACCATTCTTTCGACTATTAATGATTATTGTTAAACTACAGGCCTCATAAAAAGGATTTGTGTCAATAGTTTATCTTAAAATATACAAACTATAAAACTTTGATATGTGCTCTGTAGGTTATATAGATTATAGACCCAGTTCTCAAATAAAAATGCTATGGTCACAAAATCACAAGTAACACTATCTAAGGAATATAGACCCCAAGAAATTACTGTGGGCTTTGGGCAGAGCCTGTAATGTGAAAATCTGATAACTTTATGAAAGTGGGCTTTAAAAGACAACTTTAATTGAGCGGAGCCCAATATAGTGCATTGAGGTCTGAGGACGTGTGAAGTTGTCGAATTGTCAATTTCAGTCCACTGTCCAGTGTCGAATTTCGTTCAAAAAAAGGTCCAGTGTCCAATTTACTCGTCGTTTTGTGTTCGAGTGTTCACAAGGGTAATACTCATGAGAAAAGTTCAATATATTCCATAAAGTTCAATAAAACTCACCTTTTTTATTTATTTATTTATTTATTATTTTTTATTTTTTAAATGAAATACTCCCTCCGTCCCATATTAAATGTACAGGTTTGACTTTTCAAGTCTTTCTTTGTCAACATTGACCTTAAATATTTTTGTTTGTGTTATATAATATTTGATAAAAATTATACGCAATGAAAATACATTTAAAACTCTATCCATTCATATATTTTGTATCAAGTATTATATTGCACAAACAAAAGTATTTAAGGTCGAGAAAGAAAGACTTTAAAAAGTCAAACTGAACATTTAATATGGGATAGAGGGAATATCTCACAAACCGTTAATCATTACGCGAAAAGAATTATACAATCAACACGAGAATTAAATCATCTTTCTATATAGGGGTACATCTATATCCTTTCAACTAACTTTTTTTTTTCGACTTTTTTGTGAGTGTTGAAATATACGTCTGAAAAAATCACATTTAATTTGTTATTTTAATATCACATATAATTTTAGGAAATCACATATGATTTGTGAAATCACACGTGATTCCTAATATACAAATCAAGTGAGATTTTTCCAAACGCAAATTTTAACGCTAAAACAAAATTCGAAAAAAAAAATTGTCGAAAGTATATCGAAGTGCCCGTCTACTGAAAGATAAACAAATTCTTGTTGCGATGGTGTATTTTTTGTCGTTTAACGATATACTGTTTACAATATGTTTGATTATAAAAAAGGTGGAAAGTGCATCTTTCTTTTTAAATTTTGATGAAAAAATAAATGGTTGTAATTTGTTCATTCGATCTTTAAAGAATATGGGATTTATATTAAATTAAACTCTAATACTCATAAGAACCGAAAACCGAACCGAACTGAATAAAATTAAACAGAATTGCCCAAAACCTAATCAATTGAATTCAGTGTTCGGTTTTCATTTGGATATGATTTTGGTAAAATGAAAACTGAACAGAACCAAAAACCGAATTCACATAAATATACATATATAATTTTTGTACATTTATATACAATAGAAAACCATTAAAACTCTTTACTAGTATAAATATAATATTTTTTCAGCTTGAGATCTTTTTAGTGCTAAAATCCATATAACTAAAATGAAAAAAAAAGTATAAATTATGTAATTCGGATTATTCAGGTCACCCGAAAACCGAATCAAATTCAAATTCGGTTTCGGTTCGGTTTAATCCAATTTGAATTCGGTTCGGCTCGATTTTTAGCTTTTAAAAAAAAAAAAAAATAACTAAACCGAATATATTGAACAAAACGATAACCGAACCGATGAACGCCCTATTCGCCTGTGCTTAAAACACCCTTGGTTAGCTATCTTGTCCTAACCATAATCGGTTGATGCACCACTTGAATGTCGATATACATTAGAAGTTTGAATCTTGCCATCACAATCGTATGTTTTGGCTTATTTTGTCAACAACAGTACTTTGATTTGTCTCACTTATCATTGAGATCACTATATTGGGTCACAAAGTGGTAACTAGTGCGTATCGATCTTTTATATGCATTTTGATTTTTTTCTATAATAAAAAGAAAGCACAAACAGAAAAGTAACTTATTTAATTTAGAACAAATTAAAAATTGAGAAAGAGAATGTCAACTATCATAAAGCATAATTGGAAGCACGTAAAACAGATCATCATGGTCATGTAAACAACCAACATTCACGCACGATCATAGAATGGGCTTTGGAACTGGATTTAATTATTTAAGATGTACGATGTATGATTTTTCAGAAAGTTGATTCATATAAATGACAAAAAGAAATCATTTTGCCTAAATGTCTCAATTCTTATTAACCTGAAATCACATAGACAATCGAAATTATTGGCCCCCTTAATAGTATCAACTACACATTACAGTAAAATCTCTATAAATTAATAGTGTTGGGACTGGGATATTTTATTAATTTAGCGAGATAATATTATATCGATAAATTGATAATTTATTAATTTAAATAGGTTTTACGTATGACCTTTAAATTTTCAACTCTAATATACTAGCTAGTTACAATGTATACTCATTGGAGACGAAAAACAAATTTGTAAAACAAGTTCCAATTAACATTTTATGAATTCACATTCACACTTTATGAAAATAAAATTAACACCTTTTGTTGCAATACGAGAAGACAAAGCACCAACTCTTTAGTGCAATAAGAAGATTTGAAAATAAACTCAATATAGATTTGAAGTTCAACAAAGAACAAGTGAATATGGATTTATTTTTTACTAAACAATCTTAGGATTTTGAAGTGTATCTCTCAGACACACACATATATACATATACATGGAATTTTTAGTAATTATTAATTTATATTTTCGTTGGGACTAATAAATATACACTGGGTTTCAAAAAAAATTATTATCTTATTATTTTATCGATTGGGGTCCAAATTTGTACTGGTCCCAAGTTGGGACTGGACAAATTATTAATTTTATCGAGGTTATTAATTTATCGAGTATTAATTTATAGAGGTTTTATTGTATATGTTTACTAGTAGGGTACCCGCGCGTTGCAGCGGCGGGTACTCTAAAATAAATGTTAACGACATCAAAAGGCAAAAATGATAGTCAGGAGTTGTAAACCGTTCGGGCTCGATCCCGTTTGGCCCGTGCCCGTTTAGGCTCGAGCCCATTTGGCCCGTTGTCCGTTCGGGCTTGAATATTTGTATAATGTGCTTTATTATTTATATTAGTAACATTTAATGCAGGAATCGTATTTAAGTTGATTATACAATATGCTTGATAATTTGTATTTTTTATGTAAGAGGTGTTTTAATAACTGCTTTAATTGTATTTATTGACCAGTTAATTAATTGAATACATTAACTATTTTGACCACATTAATAGTGTTTTGTATTTTATTTAATGTTAGTAAATGTGTTTTAATTAGTTGTACTTTTAGCTTAAGAACTTGTAATGCTGAATTTTAAGTATTTCTATTTAAAGATTGTATTAATGTTAGAAAATGTGTTTTAATTAGTTGTACTTTTAGCTTAAGAACTTGTAATTGTATTTAATGTTAGAAAAAGTGTTTTAATTAGTTGTACTTCTAGCTTAAGAACTTGTAATGCTTAATTTTAAGTATTTCTTTTTTTAGAAGGCCTAAATGCTTTATAAGATCGTATGATTACTTTATTTTTACAAACCGTATAGGTCGTTAAATAGCAATGAATTTTCTTTAAAATACTGTTTTGGTACATAAACTAAAAAGTGTTTCATTAAATGTAACAAATTGTTTAAAAGTGTTCAAATATGCACGTTTGAATGATGTGTCATACTCCAAATTGTGACACGTGTTACTGCTTTATAGTCACACGTCACACAAATGTGCACATGAACACCTTATGAAAGTTTGTAATATTTAATTGAACATTTTTTAGTTGACGGGCAAAAACAGTATTTTGAAGAAAACAAATCGGTATTTAATGACCTAAATCCTTTTACAAATGTATAAATACGATAATATTTGATGTTTACCTTTAACCAGCCCAATGGCATCTCATGCGTTTGAAAATGCTGCACAAACTATTTGGTTCAAGTCCAGTAAATGAAACATGTGAGATATATTTGTGGTGCGTGAATTCTAGTATAGTTAGTGGCAAGAGAAATTAAAAAGACAT
>LBNU01027904.1:9097-44008 GCA_014162995.1 Artemisia annua | reverse complement strand
CATAAGATATAATTAACCAACACATAGACATATTGATTAATTTGAATGGAGACTTATCTTTAATTGAACATGGAAGAATCAAGGGTGAAAAACCCTTGAAAAAGCTGACAAAATCGTCTAGGGTTCGTTCCCAAAAAGTTGCACACCAATGAATGAAAAATAGAAAAGCATATATAGGAAATACACTCTGACGGCGTCAGCTTATACATCCTGACGCCGTCAGCTCGCCGCCATTAGGGTTCTCGGATCACCTAGATCCATCTCTGACGCCGTCACTTGTAAATCTGCTCTGGGCCGTCTCTCTTTAACTTAACACCTGACGGCCTACATCTCGTAACACCTGACGCCGTCAGGTGTAAACATCACATTTTCTTCTTAGGGCGTCACGTATAGTTAGAATCCACTCCTTTGTCTTGGTTGGCTGACGGCGTCACCTTGTGACTCTGACGCCGTCAGGAAGGATTTCCAGCATTCTTTTGAGACTTTGTCGTTTTCTTCACTTTATGCTCCAAAAACGTCCAAAATGAGGTGTTTTCCAGAATTCTTCTCAAAAGTACCTAAAATGACAAAAGGAACGATTTAAGGCAATATTTGATCATATTAACACAAATTAGGGCTTTAATGACCCCCTAAAACGGGTACACTTTTCACCTCATCACTTCACTACCCCAATATTATTATGCTGAGACCCTAGTGGTCTCGGCTTCTACTCTCGGCACCAACCAACAACGACAACGCCATAACATCAACCTACGATAGCAACCACAACATAACAATACAAGAACAACGNCGAATGTCACACCAACATCATTTCCTTTTTGAGTTTTTTGCATTCCGAAGACCGAGGAGGTGTAACCTCCCGTATTAAGGCCAAAAGTTTTGTGCATCGAATCGATCCTCAAAACCTTAGGGTTTGAAAGTTTCTCTTAATAACGATTAAAAGAATTACAAAACGGGCTAAATGTATGATGAGTTTGGTATCATTTATGTCCGGTGTTTGTATGTGTTTTACGTGTAGGGGGGGTGCTTGCTGTGAGCTTTAGGCTCAACGGCTTTAAGTATTGTGGTTGTGTTAATCGTGGTTTGGTAATCGGATTTGGGGAGGTTTAGGTTAGAGTTAGGTTAGATATAGTCGGTAATGGATTTGGATTGATGGTTGTGTTTGGCTGAATTTGGGTTTTGAATGGAGTGACAACGAGGTGTTAATCTCGTTGTCGGTCCTTCGTTGTGGTTGTGTGCCTTGTCGTTGGTATTGTTCTTGTTTCTGGTGTTATTGTGTTGTGTGTTCTGTTGTCGATCCTTGTCGTTGTTTCCTTGATTGTTATGTTGTGGTTGGTAATCGTAGGTTGATGTTATGGCGTGTGTCGTTGTGGTGGTACATAGATTTATCGGGGATGATGAGAGTAGCAAGGGGGTGATGGCGGTGTGATGTGGTTACCGGCGGTGTGGCCGGAGATTGGCCGGAGACGGCGAGCGGCTCCGGAAAAAAAGAAGGGGAGGAAGGAGATGCTAACCCTAGAAATGTTATAATAGGGGTTTATATAGGGAAGCCCTAGGATTAAAAATGAAAATATCCAGGGACCATATGTATAGAACAGGAAGCTTAAGGGGGCGGCGGGGTAACTTTAACTGCAGGGACCATTATTGTAATTTAAGTTATCTTTTGATATTTAGCAATTCGGGGCTCGTTAGGGTTAGCAAACAATGGATTTAGGACACGGGAATAGCGCCGATGAGCTCAGAATATTATTTCCGTTAAAAATGACTATAAATATGCCTAATATCTCGAAATAAATACTAACTCCAAATATTTCGTCGTTTCTCCAATATAGAACGTATCGGGAATTTCCGAGTTGTCACAGCTTGATATGGAGACATCTTAATACTACTATGGTAGCTAGTATTTTAACAATATTCAGCCTAAGGCAAAACACAGACCCACTGATGAGGTCGATCGGTCACCATGGCCCGCAAATACTGCTCCAAAACCCGGTTTATAACCTCCGTTTGTCCGTCCGTCTAAGGATGGTACGCTGTGCTATGCTTCAACTTAGTGCCACTAAATGCAAACAATTGCTTCCAAAACTAACTTACAAAAATGGGATCACGATCGGACACGATAGTTTTAGGAAACCCATGATGTTTAACCACTATTTCCATGAATAACTCCGCGACCTTATGTGCATTAAAACTCGTTGGCAAGGTCCTAAAATGTGCATACTTAGAAAATCGATCCACCACAACAAGAATAACCGTGAAACCCTTCGAAACGGGTAGTCCTATAATGAAGTCCATAGAAGCATCTTTCTAAACCGCCAACGGCGTTGGAATGGGCTGTAGGTAACCCCTGGGTGCCTGTGTTGAATACTTCGTTTGCTGGCAAATGAGACATCTCTTGATAAAATCTTCGACAGATTTTCGCATGGACTTCTAATAAAACAAAGCTGACAACCCCACGAGCATCTTTTTGGTCCCGCCATGCTCGGCACTAGGCATTTCATGAAACTCTTGTAACAACGGAATTTTCAGCCTAGACTGATTACCAAGATAATAACGATCCTCATATAACAAAAGACCATTTTCCCGTCGAAACCCCACAAGTATCTTCCCAGAGTCTAGCTTCTGGTGTATAATTCGCAATTCATCCATGGACACGTTCTCACTTCTTAAATCTAACAACCCTACCATCGGTTGGCTCATAGCAATGAAGGAAGCGATCACACTTTCCTTACCTTCAAACTTTCGTGAAAGAGCATCAGCGACTTGATTAGCTACCCCCGGCTTGTACTGAATAACAAAGCCAAATCCCATCAGTTTCTTTACATACTTTTGTTGGAGGGGCATTTGGATCACTTTCTGCATGAGTTCTTTAATGCTTTTGTGGTTGGTTTGAATGATAAACCGATGACCAATTAAATATTGACGCCACTTGCAAACAGTTTCAACAATAGCAAACAATTCCTTTTGGTATGTAGCAGCAATGCGCATGTGAGGACCTAGCTTCCGGCTAAAGTAACTAACAGGCTGGTCAATCTGAATTAACACCGCACCAATTCCTTCTAATGATGCATCGGCTTCCACAACAAAGGGTTGTTCAAAATTAGGAAGGCACAATATCGGCGCATTCGTTAGCTGCTGCTTAAGGAGTTCAAAATCTGTAATCTCTAGATCACCCCACTTAAAACCATCCTTTTGGAGAAGGTCGGTTAAGGGCGCGACAATGGTAGCATAGTCTTTGATAAAACGCTGATAGTACCCAGCGAGGCCTAAGAATCCTCTTTTCCGCCATTGGTTTTTAGGCACAGGCCAATCACTTATAGCCGAGACTTTCTTTGGATCCATCACCACACCGCGACCTGATATGATGTGCCCCAACTCCCCAAGTACTCTAATGTTGCAGTGCCAAACACACATTGATCTTTTTATATAAAATTGATGGTCTTGTAAACACTAAAAAACACATCGCAAATGTTCAAGGTGTGCGGTAAAAGTGGTACTATAAATTAATATATCATCAAAAAAAATGATCACAAATTTACACAAATATGGAGAAAATAACCGATTCATTGTCGCTTGAAACGTGGACGGCGCATTTGTAAGACCGAAGGGCATGACCAAAAACTCGTAATGACCATCATGTGTACGGAAAGCTGTTTTATACACATCCCGATCATAGACACGTATTTGGTGATATCCAGCCCGCAAATCTAACTTCGTAAAAATGGCAGCTCCTCCCAGCTCATCGAACATCTCATCCGCTGTAGGAATCGGAAACTTATCTTTCACCGTTACTGCATTTAACGCCCGGTAATCATCACAAAAACGGTAGTTGCCATCTTTCTTTTTGACTAACAATACGGGGGACGAGAAGGGGCTATGACTGAAGCGGATGATGCCTTGGTTCAACATCTCATTTACTAATTTCTCCATCTCCCCTTTTTGATAATGGGGGTATCGATATGGCCGCACATTGACAGGCTTGGTATTAGGAAGCAAATGAATTCGATGGTCAATTAGACGGTGCGGGGGAAGGGTCGTGGGTACCTGAAAAAGTGAGTCGAATTGGGCAAGTAGCTGATCAAGATTGGGATGCACCGACTCTGAAACTGTAGGTTCGGCCTCATGAGTATCATTGTCAGCCAACAATCTGTGAAGTTCATAAACGCCATAGACATCGTCTGATTCTAACAGTGCTTGCATATGATTGAGACTAATGCGTTTCACGCGCAACGACTCATCCCCCTTCAAGGTATATTTTGTATTAACCACAGAAAATTCCATGGTTTGCTGTGCATAATCATGTGTCACCTTCCCCAATTTCTGTAACCATTGTATACCGAGTACCACGTCGGGCCCTTTCATTGGCAGTACATAAAGGTCGACTTCTACCGATAAGCCTTGCATGTGAAGTGTAACCTGGGAGCATATATTCTCACACAACAAAGTTTCCCCACTACCAATGTAGACCTTAAACGGCTTAGTTGTCTTAATTTGGAGACGCAACCTCTCCACTGTGTCTGGTTGAACAAAATTATGAGTGCTCCCATTATCAATAAGCACGTGAACATCGTCAGTACCAATTTGTCCCCATAGCTGGAGAGAGCGAGGACTTCCATGACCAATCAAGGAATTGAGGATAGAGATATCCCCGCTTTCCATTGCTTCAACATCACCCGCTGTTGGATCTTGACCCGTTTCATCATCATCTCCTACCATAAGCAATAGGAATTTACCTGGACACTTGTGACCCCGCATCCATTTATTATCACAGTTGAAACACAGGCCTTTGTTCAGGCGTTCTTGGCGTTCGGCTGGTGAAATCCACTTTATAGGAAGTGGCTTGGTGTTGGTGTTGTTGGAAGTGGCATTTGGTGTTGGAAGCAAGGGTGCCTTAGTGCTGGTGTTTGTTGGTTCAGGTCGAGGAATAGAGCCTCTAATAACAGCAGATGATTTAGGAGTGTAGGTAGTAGTAGTGACGCTAGGTTTGGTCATGGCGGTAAGTGTCCACTGATCTTCCAAACGGGCTTCAGTTACGCGAGCCAAAGAGAAGGCATCACCTAGATTCGTGGGTTTCGACACTAGGAGTTCGCGTTGTAATGCCGGTTTTCGGCCAGAAATATAAAACGAGATGAGTAAGCTTTCAAAGATACCTGTTACTCGGTTCATGAGTTTCTAAAACTCACTTTGATAATGTGCAACAGACTCGGTTTGCAAGAGTTTGGAGAGGGCTCCTTGGGGATTGATGACATCAAATAAGTACATTATATTGTCATCATTTGTCCTATATAATTGACTTGTTTTATTATATTTTATATGAGAATTGATACGTAATTGTTTACTTTAGTAATTCTCAGGTAAAAACAAATAATTGGTGAAGCTTGGCGATTTTGGACGAAATATGGAGCAAAATGATCAAGATGGAAAAGTCTACTGAAATCCAGAAGATACGCCGCATCATTCTAGACATATGCGCCGTACTATCATACTTAGATGAATTCGAAGACCATTGCCTGACTTTGAAGAGTATGCCGCATTAGATTATATCATGTGCCGCATATAAAACTTTGGTCAACGAAGAAGATCCAACTTCTTCTACTCCAGATACGCCGCATCACATTATCAACATGCGCCGTATTTATATCAAGACTTCACAAAATATGATTCAAGATACTGAAGGACATGCGCCGCATAAAGATTCAAGTTACGCCACATCTGAAGACGGTGTACGAATATTCCAGAATATATTAATCTTGGACCCCACGCGAAGTTAAGTAAATGCGTCGCATCTACTTATCCGATGCGCCGCATCGAACCCTCAGACAGAACCTATAAATACCCCAAGAGTCATACGAATTTAGTGTGCATAAAAACCCTAAGGAGACGAATTCAGACGACTTGGCAACACAAGACACACCACATAAGAAGATCTTAGAGCAGTAAAAAGGTCCTGCATGTATTTAATTCATTAAATAGTTTTGTTTTATCTATAATAGTAAGCTTTAATTCATCAGGATTGATGGGCTTGTGGCCACCATACTGCTCCCCTTAAAACTGCTTTCCCATCAATTAAAGTTTATATGTTGATGTTTTTGGTGACTTGTATATGTGCATTGATAACCTCTGTGTCTAGCTGAGTTTTGCTTGGGCTGCCATACCCCCTCCTCGCCTACTTATCTAGTGTCTGGAAAGTGGGATAGGCATAAGTGATCATTAAGAGTTTACTCACCTATATTTATGATCCAACGAGACAGATTAGATTACAATACACAATATATAAAACTAGCAATAAAACAAGTGACAAGCTACTTAACAATTAGGACAGGCCTTCTATATGTATCTATTATCTATTTGTGTACATGTTTGCTATTCGCTGATTCGTTCTCATTAGTTTAATTTACTGTTTAACTACCAAATCGTGCTAGTCTCTCAGACTAAACGCCCCATTGCGTTAGATTAGATTGTAAAACTAACTTAGAATATTAAAATACTGATAGACAAACTAGGAATTACGTTCCACTCTTAGTGATCGACATTCTGCTTACCACTATATACATATTGATCAGATACACTGTCCGTTAGTGTGTGTGTTATAGGATAAGTTTTTTATAAGTATAATTAAATAGAAGCGACACATCGATTTCTATCGATACGGCGCATCTTAATCTGAATCAAAAATCTTGTATTTTGAAACGTAACGAATATACAACGCATTAGCTTCCGCCGATACGGCGCATCTAATTTTTATAAGTATAATTGATTTTTGATAATTTAAACGTACGACGCATTTGATTTATTAAGTGCGGCGTATTGCTTTTCTGAATAAAAGTCTGATTTATTTTTAACGATTAGGATACGGCGCATCGTCTACAGATATTTGCAACTTTTATTTTTCGTATTCCGTTTTCGTTGTTAATTTCATGATATTTTACTTTCTTGAGCATACCCTACTGATGCTTTTGTGATGATTTCAGGAAATGCATGACCAGAAGTTCAACTAAGAACTTAATTGAACCTTTTGAAGATCCTGAACGAGCTTTTCATTTGCTTAGAAGGCTTTTCAACACAATAAGCTCTGATCTCTCAAGTTCTCTAGAGCTTGATTATTTTTCTGAATAGGAAGAAGAGGAAGCAACAGAAACAATGATGGAACCAACAATGGAGGAATACATGAACAAGACCCGAACAGATGATGATTCGGTATTTGCAAGACCAAAGCTTGACATGAATGGCAAGTTTGTGGTAAAAGGTCAATTTCTCAAGGTGCTTCGAGATAACACCTTTAGTGGATCAGACCATGAGGATGCTGATAAACACGTGGAAATGATCCTTGAAATTGCTAACCTTTACCGAACAAACTATACAACATGTAATCAGTTTATGCTACGAATCTTTCCTATTAGACTTTCAGGTTCCGCAAAAGTGTTGGCTGAACAATGAGCCTTCCAGATCTATTACTAGTTGGGTTGATATTAAAACAAAGTTTTTGGAAGACTTTAGTCCTAAATTTTCCTGCTGGTTAAAGTCTAAGTTTCGTTACCCAGGAAAAATGTGTCCATCTCTGAAAAATGAACTCTTGACTTACTGGAAAATGGGGAAAGACGATGAAGAGCTTGATGATGAAGCGGCTGAATTATTTAAAACTGAAACGAATCTGTTCGAATATGAAACACCTCTATGCAAGGAATTCAATGAATTCAATTATTTATTGAAGATTGATGCTGATGTGCTTACTGGAGATCTACAAGGATTCAAAACTTATGAGGAATTCAAAAATACCTGGTACTATGAATGGAACGATCAAATACCATGGGTCTCTGATAAACCATGGCAATTTGGGCATATTAATCACACTTGTAAACCTATCCGTTTCAAGGACGGAAGTAGTGAATGGCCAAATTGTGACTGGAGGAATGATGGAATCTGTAATGGGGGAAGCATAATTGGAATGAAACGAATTGGTAACGATGTTTACTTCAAAGGCTACGATTGGTACAATCAAGTTGAAGACTGTCCGCGTAGGGCAGAAGCTTTACAAGAGAAAGGTAGAATCGAGTACTTAAAGAAAGTAAGGGGAGCATCAAATACTACTTTCTGGGAATGGGTGCATAGAGAATTTGATGATTACACAAGGCTTGATCGACGATTACAATGGGAGTTAAAAAAAATGGGATGAGATTCAAGATTATCATCGATCCGTCGAGTGTGAAAATTATTATTATCCCCGTGAGATAATTCAAGGAAATCTCGATGAGTCACAGAGAGAATTAATGGATGAACTTGATGACTATTTGAATACGGATGATTATTCTAATTTTGGTGATGAAGGCGAGGAAGAGTTCATTAAGAGAAAATGCCAACTATTTGGGATCGCTTATCATAACCCGCCTATAATGATCTCTGAAAAATTCGAAGTCATCAAATACTCTTTGGGACCATGTGAAGAGTATGTTGCGATTAAGACCAAAGAATACATTAGGGTAACTCGATCCAAAGAAAATGTGGTGCAACTATATGGGAACATATTTCGCATGAAGGAAGAAGGATGGTTGGTCAATCGAAAAAAATAGGAGCTAAACGTGAGTCTAACTTGAAGACTCTGGACTAAAGAAAAGTGCTCACCGGGAGACAACCCGGATTTATCTTTACTGTTTTGTGTCGAGTCTGTCAGATCTGCAGTAGATTCGGCGCATCTCATCCGATACGTATCAACTACACAGATCATATCTTTTATTTTGCTGCATTTTTATTTTCTTTTTAGACTTTAAAAACATTCTGTCAGTTTATTTAATGTGACGCATCCCTGGTTAAGGATGCGACGCATCTTATTCTCTGACTCGTACCAATTCCAGGCTCGATACGGCGCATCCCTTTCCATGGATGCGCCGTATCGACTGACCTGATGATTTTTACAGTTTTAATTTTAATTTTTTTGTATTTATTTTTACTAACTACTAATGAATTACGCACGAGTTGTGACTTTCTTAATTCAGGTGTGTTGCTTAATGATGGTATTTATATTTTCTGTACTTTCTGTGGAGACGTCATTCATGGAGGGTTGAATGCCTCTCATCCACAAGAAAGTAGGTTTTGCTTACAAATGCATAATGGAGGATCAAACCGAGCAAATCTCAAGGGATTTTTCCGTTCTAATTCTATTAATTTCCTGTTTTTAAATTTTAATACAAACAACGAGGACGTTGTTTTACTTAAGTGGGGAGATGGAGAATTAGAACGCTTATTTGTCCTAAATTTTCAAAAATATGCTTTATCTATACTTAATGTATAAAAATTTAAATTTTTTTAGCATGTTTTTGTTAAATCTAAGTTGCATAGCCGCACATATAACTTTATTTGCTAAAATATTTTTGTGCATGTGACTAGTAAACTTTAGAACTTGGCTTGTATACTATTTGAGTCCACCATAATGAGTATTATTGATATAATTGGAGTGACTTTTCTAACTTGGTAAATTTCTAGGATTACACCCAAAAAGCCTATTATATGTCTTGTGTTATTAACCAACTACACTGGTTAGTTAACCCCCGTATAAAACCCTTTGTTACTCTCATTTTTAGAGTAAGATACTCCTAGAAAAACCCTCAGAGCCATTCCTTTCGTTTCATACACCTGTGTTAATTGTTTCGTTACACCTTAAACCTTAGCCTACCCTGTAGATTAATGTCCGTGGTCGGTTGCTTTAGGCAAAGTGTGTTTCCTTGCGTTACCTGTATTCGTGTACATAAATTCATTATATTTGGTTAGGTTAGCAAATTGCACAATGCAATTGGAGTGAAAGTAAATATTGTATAATTTGAGTCTTATTATTTTTCGTGTGTTTACTACTTTCACTATTTACTGTTATTTCTGAAGTTATGAAAAGTATAAAAAATTATCCAGAGTTATCGTTATAGTGATGTGGTAAAATTTTACACATCTTAGTTTAAGTTTATGTATATTTTGATGTTAAAAAAATCGAAAAAAGAGAAAAGAAAAAGAAAGAAGAAAAATTGGAAGTTTGTTTTAACCAATTATGTAAAGTTTTGTATTAAGTGGATGATATCGCCACTATTTGTTGTTGTACTATATTTATGGATTGAATGGGAGTTGGCCGTTATGGGAACGCCAACTAAGGTTTATTCTTTGATTAAGAGTTTATTGAGTATAATTCTTTCTACCTAAAGCGTGAGTTACATGAGTCAAAAAGCGTGAGTTATTCAATGATATGAGTCTTATTCATGGGATGGTTGGGAAAGTGATTAACCACACTTAGGACTTTAATCTATTTGTTTGATTATTTTTTATTTTACACCAATTTATATCCTAAATGTTATCCATACCCAACCGTATCGTTGTATTCGTTGTTAACTTTCGAGCATCCGGATATGGTGATGGCCAAGTGACAATATTAAATGTATGAATAAGGTAGTGACCATCCGAGTATTAGATTAATTGACTAACGCGCTAGCAATCTAGTGTGTGACTTGGTGACCATCCGTTATGCAAATAACGCGCTAGCGATCCAAGAAGTGCACTAGTGACCATCCGTTAGTTGAAGCGTCGAGGACTCACGCAAGCGATCTATTAAGTTTATGCAGAAGATGTTTGAACAAAGCTAGGTTTAACCCTTAAGCCTCAAAACCCTTTTTACCACTTTAGACTTGTCACTCTTTAGCTTTAGTGGAGGAGATGTGTATCCTTGCCAAGCATATGATAGAATATTCGTCACAACTAAACAATTAAACGATTAGATCGGTTTGAATTGTATATTTTAATTTTGTTTCTATATCAAGACTTCACCAAATACGATTCAAGATACTGAAGGACATGCGCCGCATAAAGATTCAAGTTACGCCGCATCTGAAGACGGTGTACGAATATTCCAGAATATATTAATCTTGGACCCCACGCGAAGTTAAGTACATGCGCCGCATCTACTTATTCGATGTGCCGCATCGAACCCTCAGACAGAACCTATAAATACCCCAAGAGTCAGATAAATTTAGTGTGCATAAAAACCCTAAGGAGACGAATTCAGACGACTTGGCAACACAAGACACACCACATAAGAAGATCTTAGAGCAGTAAGAAGGTCCTGCATGTATTTAATTCATTAAGTAGTTTTGTTTTATCTGTAATAGTAAGCTTTAATTCATCATGATTGATGGGCTTGTGGCCACCATATTGCTCCCTTTAAAATTGTTTTCCCATCAATTAAAGTTTATATGTTGATGTTTTTGGTGACTTGTATATGTGCATTGATAACCTCTGTGTCTAGCTGATTTTTGCTTGGGCTGCCATACCCCTCATCGCATACTTATCTCTTGTCTAGAAAGTGGGATAGGCATAAGTGATAATTAAGAGTTTACTCGCCTATATTTATGATCCAACGAGAAAAATTAGATTATGATACACAACATATAAAACTAGCAATAAAACAAGTGACAAGCTACTTAACAATCAGGACAGGCCTTCTATCTGTATCTATTATCTATTTGTGTACGTGTTTGCTATTCGCTGATTCGTTCTCATTAGTTTAATTTACTGTTTAACTACCAAATCCTGCTAGTCTCTCAGACTAAACCCCCCTTGCGTTAGATTAGATTGTAAAACTAACTTAGAATATTAAAATACTGATAGACAAACTAGGAATTACGTTCCACTCTTAGTGATCGACACTCTACTTACCACTATATACATATTGATCGGATACACTGTCCGTTAGTGTGTGTGTGTTATAGGATAAGTCGGCTAAATATAAATGTAAAACTTGAAATAGGCAAATCACCCTATACTGCACCGTGACACGCTGCACACATCAGGGATCCTCATACTTAGAAGGATCAAAGCGAGTGCGAACGTTCTCCAAAAACGCGTCCCAGGTGGTGATCATATTGTTGCATGACATCCATCGATACCACTCCTCGACATTGCCCACCAAATTGAAGCCGATAATGCACAGTCACTGAGCCTTTGTTGTCTCAAGGAGTTCAAAGTACTCTTTAATTGCGATATCCAACTGTCTGGATCATTCCCATTAAATTTTGGTACGTCAAAGAGCATCGACCTCAGTATCAGGTTCCCATGATCACCGCCCGATCCATGACATGTTAATGCCAATGTTTTGGCTGCTTGCAATTCCTGGTTCAAAGCTGCAATCTGAGGCGTCTTAATGCTCTTTCAAGTTTCAAGAGTAACCTGATGGCTTGTTTAGTCATTGTCAAGCAATGAAAGTACCAGTTGATACGACCTGTGATTGATCAAATTAGCACTACTCCAAGTGAGTGCTGGCTCCATTAGCAAGAAGAGATGAGAGAGAATTATTGACCGTAAAACATAATGACTTTCATTCATACGAATTTTTTAAATACTAATAATGAGATAATCCTAAACAAATACAAAGACTTATCCTAACAAGACTCAAACAAAAACACATATCCTAAACATATGATAAGTATGATAGGTATCCTAACCCATCACAAAGTCCTTGGAACTTTTGACACTCTCTTTGACCTCTTGCCTTTCTGTGCTTCAATCATAACATCTTGCTTCTTCAAAGAGCCAGCATATGGTAGAGGAGATAACTTTGATTCGGGTATATGGAATATTGAGATATGAGTTTAAGTTGGTGTCGAATTTAATGATTGATTAATACAATCTTATCATATTTGCTGAGAGAACGTATGAGGAAGAAACGTTAGTTGCAAATTATTAAACTACAATAATATAGCATGTAAATCATGAAGCTATAAATATAATAGCTTAAATGTGTTGCATTTCGTTATCACACACTATTAAACCAACGAACTTTATAATTACTAGCAGGGTACCTCTTCGCGTATGTGTCAGAAGGACCATAATAATATTCTAGTTTTGATGTGAAAATTATGTTGCGTAGGCTGGTCCTATCTTCTTTGGTTTGTGCCTCTCAGTTACGTAAAACAATCGAATGAACAAATCCCAAAAACCATCAAGTTCGAAAACGAACATTATTATTTATTTGTTTATTTATTTTTTAAATTATTTTTCTCTTCATTCCTAAACGAACACGCTCCTAATTAAACAAAACCAAAAATAAAATAAAATAGAGCGAAGTAACCGTGATCTTTCTGGATCACCGACGAGTAACAGATAACAGCTGATAACATTCTTTTGTTGGTAGATACTCACCTAAAGCTCGAATATCATGTAAGACGTGATATATTGACTAATTGATGATGTGAGATTACATAAATCTTTATTCTCTAACACTTGGGCGTGGGCTCACACTATACTAATCCTAATATAATTCAAATGCTAATACAAATCTGTTCAAATCTAGTACAAATAAGTCCACTAACAACCATGCTATCATAATATTTTAGGGTACTAATTAATCCACTTGATTAAATTTGAGATAGCAATATACACTTTGACTTAAGTTTATAGAGAGGGTTCAACGACAGTAACACACCACCACCCAAATAATTCTCTTCCACCACCATATATTCACTTTTTGTAAAAACACATCATAAAATCTGCAATCTTTAACATATTTGATGTGTTTTTGTGGAATAAAATGTTCCATGTAGACTACCAAGTGGTATGATATGCCACATGTACAACACACTTCTCTAGCAGTAGCACACACCTCGCCACGGGGTTCACTTGGCCCAACACAATCGGCCATAATCATTCACTCTTACCACTATTTAGACCTCTTGGTCCACAAAAATTATGCTTATGCTTTGTAAATTTTAAATATAGAGGCTAGGATTTGCAGTAATTCCTTATCATTTTAACATTTGTTTTAGTTGTCATCGTTTAAATGAATTAGAGAAATACTAGACGAATACTTGTGTAAAGTGATGGAGTATAGCAATAAATAACTAAACTTGTGAAGTGTTTTGCTGTATAGCGCAAAGCGACGGTGTTATTACCATTTTTAATAGAAGACATTTAAACTTGTTTTGTTAAAGGTATTATAAGCCATCAACATTATTCAAATTTTAAGCATTTTAAGTTTAAAGAATGAATGCATGCATTATAAGTAGTAAAATAAAAGAGATGTTTTACATAATGAGCCTAAAAGCATGATCCTCTTGAATTTGGTTCGCTCCTTAATCGTAAGAATGATTGATGTCGTTTAATTTAAAATGCGCGCTCTATATAATCGAAACTTTGTAACTTAAGTTGATCATATGTGAGTATAGTACCTTTTCGCTAATCTTACCTTAAACCTTTTCTTTTATATATTTTGTTTAGTGTAACTTTGGAAAATGCTCCTAGTGTGTGAGGGAATATGAGAAACCATTTAGTGACTTTCTGAATAAATTTATGGGAAAAATGTCTAAAAATACATTCAACTTGCCACTTATTACTATTATATGCTATAAACTTTTTTTTTTCCTATTGTATGCACAAACTTTCTTAATCACCCTATTGTAACAATATTACGGGTTTTTGATGACGTGGCAATACTTAATCACACTAATTACGGTGTAATTAGTTGAATAAAAACCCGTAATATTGTTACAATAGGGTGATTTAGAAAGTTTGTGCATACAATAGGAAAAAAAAAATTCATAGCATACAATAGTAATAAGTGCCAAGTTGAATGTATTTTTAGACATTTTTCCCTAAATTTATTTGGTTTAGCGTACCATTTCAATTATTATAGTAGGCAAAAAAAATGTATATTGATTGGTCTCATTGGCTCAATAAGCCATTCCGGCCGTTTCCAAATAATCAACCCCTAGCTTTTAACTAGCTTAATACAATTACCATTTGAAATAAAATATTGCAAAAACAATCGCCAAAACTAGTATGCAGATGATCACCTTACTAAGAATTTTCTTCTAACCACCTATATTTCCGCCACAATAGAGAAAACCTCTATAAAGATAAGTTTAAGATGCTGATATATATATATCGCTCTATGGCTCTACATTCTAAACTTTTGCTAATAGTTGTTAGGCTTTTACCATGGTCATTATCTTCTCTTGGTTTATATGCTCTTATTACTGTACTAGTAGACGATTATACTTGTCACTTTTTATGTCATGATGTCAATAGCGGCAGACCCATGAATAAAACTCAGGAAGTGCATTTTATAAAAACTAAAGGCTCGTAACACAAAATTTAGGACCACGTGCATTAATTTCAAAACAAATTGGTATATCTGAGATTATTTTACACTGCGCAAGAAAAATCTATGTGGTTCACGGGCAGTCGGGCACCCCTGAAAACCACCCTCGGTTGCCCCTGCATGACAAAAATTCATATACGAAAACCAACATCATGATAACTATTCCGTATATTTTCTTTGATTCCCATATCTGGTCCTCTGATAGTCTCTTTCCCAAACTCTATATATTGGTTAGTTCTCCAACTAACTTTCCTAACCAATTTCAAGTCAAGTAGCAAGTTCTTTGGTTATTGTTTTCATCCATTAGTCTACACAAAAACGAAAATGTCCTATGTTTTGAGCATGTCATGGAAAGTGCAAGATGATGAAAAAGACTATTATGACCAAGGACATTGTCTCATTATTAATGCTTATGCCTATGGTGATCTCAACCGGGGCCATGAGCATATCTCAGATGCATCCATGGATGGCGATGATGATGATGACGACGACGACGATAGTGGTATTGCTCCCGCAGCTTGAGATGATCAAGATTCCTGCATAACCAGGTTTATGTGTTTAGAACCCTAGTTTTAGATATACAAAATGAAGCCCGGGGAAGGCCAATCTATATAGGCTGCTATATATAGATTCTACTTTTTAGCACAAGGCAGCAAAACACGAGCTAGTGTAATAATAAAGCTGCTGTCAATGTAGACAATGCATGGTTATGCATTATATGTTTGCTGAAAGAAGGATACAAGTTAATATATATTTTTGTGCTATTTGAAATTGGATGCATGGTTTGTAATATCATCTGTAAGCTCATTTAAATGATGCAACTATATATAAAATACGTGTGACATTAATTAAACAAACATGTTCATCCTCATTTCTGTTTCAATAAAGGCCCTAGATCACTCTAACGCCGAACATCATTCAATTCATTTCTGATTCAATTACTCATGTTCATCCTCATACGGTAATCCTTATCTTCATAATTAAATATTACTTCATGAACTATTGACGATTTGATGATGAAGATGGCCGGCTAAAATTAAATTTATGTAACTTCATGAGTAAAAGATAGTTGATTGGATTGATTTTCATGAACTTTATTTCCATTATTTGTAAATTTAAATCACAAAATTGTACAAACATATTTGGTTAGATCTTGTGCTTAATTTCAAGTCAACAAGTCGAATGAACCCATTAGCATGTGGAACACAAATCGTCTGATTAAAATAAGCTTAATCTGTATTAGTTGTTGATTGGAAATTGAAAATATGGACAATCTCTATGTAGTTGTTGATAGGAAATTGAGAATTTATGGTTTCATAAAATTATTCTGGAGCTGTGAGTGATCTCCTTACATACAATTTGTTCAAAAATCTCGCTATAGTTGTTTTCTTACTTCCAGTATTAAACCATATTTAGTTCTCCGATTAATTGTTTTAATTCAAGAACCAGTAACAAACATCCTTCATGCAACTCTCATTTAACCGGATACTTGTCTTGTCACTAATTTGTTACTAGCTTAAATTTTACTAAGCAACTTATGGCTTATGAATAATAAGCTCATAAGCCCATGTTCGATGTTTGGGTTAGATTAGCTAATGAGGTGATTAAAATGACCTAAGAGAACAGCAACATTTAACTTTGCAATTGTTATATGATGGTATAGAGGTCTTTGGCTATTACATCTTTTACATAAGCCCACCCTCTCTCAAATACGCCACAAATTTTGAGTTTATCAAAAGTCCCCTATAAGCTCATAACCCCAGCCATATAAGCTTATCGAAACATTTGATTGGGCTTATTTTGTTTATATAAGCTAATAAGCTTATAGCTACCTAAATAAGCTTAAACAAACACCCTAACGGCTACTTATTAAAACTAGCAAAATCCAGTAGTATAAGTTAAGTGTTTATTCTCTTATTAAAACTGATTCTGACAGTGATCAATATCTTAGGGGTAATTCCAAAAATGACCAAGTTGCCCAATCGCTGAGGCTTTTTTACCTTGGATTTGAAAATTCTTGTATTGACCAGTTGCCCAACGCAACCTTTAACGGGGGGATGACAAGTGGCAAATTTTGGGCAACTTTGGACAAATTTTGGGCAACTTTGGACACGTGGCGTCCCATGGGGGGCGACACGTGTTGGGCAACCTTTGCAACTAGTCAATACAAGAATTTTAAAATCTAAGGTCAAAAAGCCCTAGCGATTGGGCAATTTGGTCATTTTTGAAATTATCCCAATATCTTAACCTGCTTCTTCTTATGGATTTTGTATTAACATTCCAAAAAAATTAAAAAAGCTCATAGTGTCACTGAAAATTTGTTGCCATAGTATGGTGTGACTAAAGTTTTTGTTGCAAAGAAGATATTTTCTTTGATATCTAAAGATGAAACACACACTGATTTTATAATTTAAGTTGGAGATGATAGAAGTGACTATCAAAAAAATGAAGAGCATGTATCTCTTGAATGACATATAGAATGTTGAAAAAATTCTGGCCAGTTGGAAGACGATTACGAAGAAGATGATTTGGGGAGCTTTTCGTTTTGAGCTTTTCTCATTTCATTCCGTTGTTTCTTTTCAAGATTAAAGAAGAGTTTTTATATCAATATATTATTAGGTTACATGTGAGTTTATTTTTGTTCGTTCTTGGAAAAATGGAAGATAAAGATTGAAGGAGATTGAAACTGTTGGTACATTCAGACATAATAATATCTTTTTTTAGTTCTAATATTTGGGATTACTTTTCATTGTTACTAGTACTAGGTTGGGCTGTACACGAACCAACGGATACTAACGAGGCTTGTTTGTGTTTACTTGTTTAGGTTTAACCTCACAAATGAACGACATGAACAATTACATAGATGAATATTCATGTTCACGTTTGTTCTTTAGAAAAATTCAGTTTGTTCATATTTGTCGTTCATTAAGACGCTAAATGAACGAACGTAAAGAACAACTAATTGAATACTAAACTATCCCTATTATACTAAAATTGATTAATAAAAAGGATACAAAATCACACACAAACGACCAAATACACTTAAAATAAGGAACATAAACAGACATAATTTAATCTCAAGGAACCATAACCGATGGTTCACAAAGGCTATCGAATGAATGAGAATTTTGTTCGTATTTGTTCATTTAACTAAACGACCTTAAAATGTTGTTATTATTCGGCCGTTTGTAAAGTAAACAAACAGAAGCAAAGTTTGTGTTGAACAGATTGTTTGTGGAATGGTTTATAAACAGGTTATAACTCATGTACAAAAACAAATTAAAATGACATTTGTAGCAATGTACCAAACAAATTACAATTGTACATTTGTGGTAAACTAGTACTCATTCTCTGATTTCATCCAAATTAATTGACAGCTTTCATCTGTTTAGGACCAAATTTACTGACAAATTTAGTAATCACAATTTGTGTTTGGTGATCACCATCAAAATTTCCAGTCAGTTAGCTAGTGAATTGAGTGCGAACAATTTCAATTGTATACGTGTATAAATTGAATGTGGCAAGTTGATCTCTATGCTTATGAGTGCTGATTCTTTTTTTTGGTATAGTCATGCTTACATATTTCTAGTAATTCTTAAAATTTCCACGCGTTTATGAATGTTAACATATTGACGTGCATGCGTACATTTTTCTAGTTACAGTTCTTTATATCTCTGCGAGTTTTAAAAATGTAAATATATTGTACATATATATAAGCGCGAACAAAATGACTAAATTTTACGCACGTTTCAAAAGAGCGTCAAAACATGTGTACAAAATATATATATACAGTATTTGTTGTGATGACGCCGAATAGATTTAAAGTGCTAACCATCTATAGTTACATTAATGTATCTCAGAGATAAACAAAAATTATCACTAGATCATATTCATAAGGAGAAAAAGCCACCATAACCTTTTTCCTTAGTGTTATTCTCCTTTTCGATCAGATAGGTGCAAGTGGAGGAAAATTCTACCTTTCTCCCTTGTGGTCCAACCATTCACCTGAATTAAAGGCACATAAAACATGTCACTTGTTGCCATGTAACCACTTTTGGGAGGCACACACTTTGCACATAACTCCACACTTATACTTGAGGATGGGCTTGTAGTTAAACGCGTCAACCTGCCTGTGTTACCTTTTCGACACCCATAAGTATGGCTTCTCAGTTTCTCAATTTCATACTCAAAACAAAACTGAATTACTCATATCCCATCTCAAAGAACCTTTTTACTTACTTTATAGCTAGTTTTCCTCTAGCTCCCGCAATCATATAATATACGAAAATGGCTCTTGTTGCTATGAAAAATGGAGGATGGTGGTGCAAGAAGCATGCAGATGGAGATGATGATGGTGATGACGGTTACGACTATGCGCCAGCGGCAACTTTAGAAGGAAATGGGGACGATGATGATGGAGATTATGACTATGCTCCAGCAGCATCAGAGGGAGATGGTGGTGATGATGATGGGGATTACGACTATGCTCCTGCGGCATAACTAACACTAATTCATATGTTAGCTGTAGTATTTAACAGATGTATTAAGAAAATAAAAAAACACCTAACTTGACAGTAGGCTTGTGATTAGTGAGAGCTGAGAAATGGGAAATTAAATTCCATGTTGAATGTTTGCCAAGGACCCCGACCAGTTTCGTAATATGATCATTTGAGTATTTTATGTTGCCCAGTTAAATATTCTCAGAAATTTCTTTTCCTAGTTCTTCTAACACTGGGCCGATTATTATCAAGAGTATTTGTGTAAACTAGCTTATTTTGCTCTCAGAAATTTGGTTTCTCCAACTATTGTACTAGCTAGGCATGCCATTGCAAGTAATCTTTGTTCTTGCAAATGCCAATAAATATTTACAATAATAAGTTAATTGTTGTAAATATTAATGGGCTTATGTCTATTCATATTTATCTCTAGTGGACTTTAGGGTTTGAGATGCATTCATCCACCCTATATATACAATTCACTTGTAGCGTTGATGAACACTTAATAAGAATTCTCTCTTCCTCTCTTGTTCTTGTTCATTATTTTGTAACACGTTATCAGCACGCTCTAAAGTTGGATTTGTTATCTTTATTCGATGTTGGTACGTTTTCAACCCGTCAACCCTTTATACCTATCATCCGAATTGTGTATGTTAATGTATGTTACCATCTAGATTTACTGTGGCATGAATATTATTATTTTATTAGAATCAAGGTAATTAATGTTACCTGTAAGGCTGTAACTAATTCATGAATTGCCTGATTGATTGTGTTCGTAGCATTATTGGGCTATTAGTTAGTTTTTTGTTTTTGTTTTTTTTTTTTTTTTTTTTTTTTTTTTTTTTTTTTTTTTTTGTTTTTTTTTTTTTTTTTTTTTTTTTTTTTTTTTTTTTTTTTTTTTTTTTTTTTTTTTTTTTTTTTTTTTTTTTTTTTTTTTTTTTTTTTTTTTTTTTGATAGATTCATGCTACGATTCTATGTAGACCAACAGAAGTCGTTCATTGATTTGTTTCTTGTGTTTCTTCTTTACTTAGCTTAGTGCAGTTTCAAATATTTTTTATAGTGTTACGTGACTTTTATATTTTNAACGTTAAAGAGAATTAACAATTATGATTGCGAAATAATTTGTTCAATATTTTTAGTGGTTTGACGTATAATTCATCACACACATAAAAGATTGAGAGGTATAACATAGAAGAATATTTATACCATTAACTAATTGTTAATGATGCCCAGATCTGTATATTAAAAGGTTGTTTATTTTGCTTGTTCACACTATATCTAAAGAGGAAAATCTCCTCTATAAATATAAAACATGGCACTGGTTTATTTATTTTTATTTTTTTATTTTTATTTTTTTAAATATTCCTTACTTGCTCAATTGATTGATACATTAATTTGTCTAAAAACCAATGTTGCAAAAATCGGCCGAATCGGCCGATTAATCGTTAATCGGTCATACACCTATTTGATTTTTGAAAATCGGTCAAAAAATCGGCCTAAAAAAAATCGGAAAAAATCGGTCGAATCGGTCAAAAATCGGCCGAATCGGTCAAAAATTGGTCGAATCGGCCAAAAATCGGCCGAATCGGTCAAATTTAAAAAAATAAAATTTTATGCATTCTACTTAATTTGGGGATCGTTTATTTCACTTATAACGCACAATGGGCCTCATAATCAGAATTGGAGCTTTTTATTGAGGTTTGGAAATATAGTAGGCTTGGAATCAGTTAAGATCTTTAGTTTGCTCTCTAGAAATACCCAAAACATGCAGAAAATGCCAATCCGATTAATCACCGATTAATCCCGCCTTGACCGATTACTCGCTGCAGGGTGGTCGACCGCCCGACTACCGAATCACGATTTTTGCAACATTGCTAAAAACTATTGATGTCACCATTAACGGATTATTCTTATTTTATTCATGACCTATGTTCATGTTTTTGTAACTCTCTTATAGTTAACAAGAACAATACATGTTCTATTGTGAGTTTGTGACTATAAAAGAGAGAATCAAAATAACACAAATTCATGTTGTGTTCAAGAAAAAAAAATATAATTAGAACCTCAAGTTCTAATATGATCCTTCCATAAAGATCAATATCACATAACCTCGTGTTATGTTGAAAAAAAAAGTTATTAGAACCTCAAATTCTAATATGATTCTTTCATGAATCAATATCATAACCTCATGTTATGATTATATTTATTCATAATAAAACCTCAAGTTTTATTACAATGAATAAATTAAAAATACAGTAACCTCAAGTTATTGTATCTCTTTTAATGAACCTCAAGTTCAGTTATTATTCCCTCAAGAGAATCACAATATCATAACCTCACGTTATGTTTAGGAAAAAAAAAGTATGAACCTCAAGTTCTACTACGATGAACATAATCAAAATACAATTACCTCAAGTTATTGTTTTCATGTTCAATCACAAATTCTCAAAAAGAAAAATAAATTAGAACCTCAAGTTCTAATATGGTTTGATCAATTGGATCATCAGAACCTCATGTTATGCTAAAAAGAAAAAAAAAATAGAACCTCATGTTCTAATTTGATTCAATTAATAAAATCAATAACATAATATCATGTTATGTTAGAAGAAGAAAAAATAAAACCTCAAGTTTTATTATGATTCCCTCATGAGAATCAAAGAATATAACACATATTGTTATGTAATTTTTTTCTTAGAACCTCAAGTTCTAACACTATGATCACCATCATCACTCATGTAATATGTGTATGGTTGTCACAATTCAATATTTATATGTAATTATAATTAATTCTAATTAATTCGTAATGCAGTGTGTAAATTAAGAAAAAAATGTAAGTTTAGTATATATGATACTGTTGTACACATGATATCAAAATTATGTAGTACGGAGTATATAATAGACACATGCAAATAAAACGTATGTTAATTATGTTAATAATACATCATATAATATATATTAAGAAAAATGGCATGTGGTTATGTAAATAATGAGTGTCTTTATTGTTAAGATAATATAAACTATGCATGTAATTGTTATATACTTATAAGAGATGTGTGCCTGATTTATATGAATTTTTTTTTATATGCATTGAAGTTCACGGTACATATCTTCAAATAAGTGCAAGTTTGTTAGCAATTAGCATTGTGTATAAAACTTTACAGATAATGTTGTTGTCGTTGTCTTAGTAGATGAGTAAATGAAAGAAACCTTGTAAGTTTTTTTTTTTTTTTTTTTTTTTTTTTTTTTTTTTTTTTTTTTTTTTTTTTTTTTTTTTTTTTTTTTTTTTTTTTTTTTTTNATTTAATAACCAATTATTGTAATGGTAATTTTCTGCCCTCATAAAAAAAAAAAAAAATAAAAAGAGTTCTCCTCAATATGGTGATATATGCAACATTTTCTAAATGACACCATTATACTTGTTTTGCGATGCTAGAGTGTAAACCCATACGAATAATTGATCTCTTGCGATTCTGTATCACATAATGGCTATCTAGATAGAAACATGCTACCGGATTATTGTTTATTTGGTTGTTTCTGTAACTCAAAATTCTGATAATATATGAAGATCATGTTATATCATTGTACAAAAGAAAATGAAAAAGTAAGTATTTTTTAGTGAAACATGAACACTCTTACTTTGAGACTTGCATTTCTCTATGCTTGTATAGATTAATACGATTATAAACTACATCATTCAATATTACACATTGTAATGGATGCTCTTTAATTGTCTGTGCAACAGTATTACTTCACTGATTGCTTTTCACATATGTTTTTTCAATAAGTTAAATGAAATGTTAAAAATATTTATTTTGTTCATATGTCTGATTTGAAGTTCTCAAACATCAGTTTTTTTTGTTCCAAATATTTGTGTGGACTTTTGATGTTAAGATCTATTTTAACTATAAAAATGTTTAGGAGAACCTCGTTTTCTTCGTGAGGACCTAAAATGGAATACTTAACGATGAAAGATTCGTTAAATTATTGTAAGAATTCAAGGATACATTACCATACAAAAGCAAGTAATATTCTCAAAAATCTCGCTATGATTGTATGCACCTCAAGCTGCATTAAAAAAAAGCATAGGCGAGTTCGGTCTCATAATTTCAGTGTTAGATCTGAATTTAAAAGAAAATATATAACGGTGAAAGATCCGTTAAATGTATGTCAAACTCTAAAAGAATGATTTGACCATCATAAACAAGAGATTCTTGCAAATGCATGCACATTTTTCGCAATATTAAGTAGTACATCTGAATGATGAAAAGAAAAATGCGAATGAGATGGTTAATGCCTCGAAAATACTCATATATCGAGAACGATGTTTTGATATACAAGAAATGGGTATGTTTGAACAAACACGATAAACCCGTTTCCGAAATTTGCTCTATATTGTCGTGTTAAAAGAAACTGGTTGGCAACCTTAAGTTGCAACATAAAGATCTCCATTCCTTCAAGCGAATGTGATAACGATCGACATAAGATGTTCATTCCCTCAAGTGAATGAGATAAAATGATCAATATGAGATCCTCATTGCCTCATGTGAATGCGATAATGTAACGATAAATGGTTAAAGATCATTTATCATGGTAAATGCTATGGTCGAGATAGTATGACAATGACAAACCGCTACTAGTGGCGAAAATACAATAAGAAAGGAGCAAACAAAAATGCTATTTATGCAAAAATGCAATGTGATGTATATGAAATACAAGTGTGTCAAAGATATTACACACTATATTCATAGATTTAAAAATCTGTGCTAGCGCATTTTTCTCCACAAAAGAAATATAAAATTGTCATGAGAAACGAAGTTAAGTATTAAAGATATATTATATTCTTTTATATATTCCTCGACATGCATTATATAAAGATTAGTAAAAGCTAATCACAGCCATAAACTTAAGTTTATGAGCAATAATAAGTATAATATTTTTTGGCATGACCGTTTATACCATCACAAGTCATTAATGATGCGAAAACTATAAAATGATTAGATTTTTCAATCTAATATTTTTATCTCTCAAAAGAAGTTGATTATTTATCTATCAACTAGATTGGGACTCAATCCCTCAATTTTCTGGAACAAAAACAAGTGGATGTATGTAGGCTTACATATCCAATGTATGAACCATTTAGAGTTTAAAATCGATGCATCGTCTAAATGGTCATTAAATCACAACCTCAAGTTTGCATGATTAATAGCTCAATGCGAGCCTAACATTCCAGAGTAAGTATTTCATCATGAAAATGCGATGAATTACTTCTGAATTATCAAATGAAACTGAGAGAAAAACTTGTGTTGTTATATGGGGCCATATTATAATATGCACAACAACAAAATTAGCATCATGCCAATATGTTAATAATCAGGAACGATAATCTTTCATTAATTGACTCACATTATGACTTCTTCCAAGATGTCATTAGGATATGGAGTTCCAATACGAATTGGAACGACATGTTTCTTTATGACGACATCATCTGTCGGAGATGATGTTTTGGATTCGGGGTAAAATTTTGTTAAGTTTATGTTGAAAGATTCCTCGACCCTCGAGGTTTCTTTAAGCACTATGTATGCTCTTGTTTTTTTTGGGAATATCCTAGGAAGACACATCCGTAAGACGTTGGGTCAAACTTGGTGAGTTTTTGTTTGGTGATAAGGATGAGTGTTACTAAGACATAGTCTAAAAATTCTTATGTAAAAGTGGACATATGTCATAAATGTCTTGATAAGTCATTCCATAATATAGACTCAAAGGAGTTTTATATTACGGGAAAAAAAATGTACCCTGACGTGAATGAAAATGTTTCCATATGATGGTAAAGTGATGGATTAACGTAGGTGTTGAGCTAAGTTTGGAAAAGATGGCATAGATTAATATATCGTTTGCACTGAAAATAATATTCAGAGTATGTTTCAAAAGAGAAAAAGATATGCATGTGATCCTATTGTGGGTAAGTATCTCTAACGGTATTAAGACAATGGAGTTATAAGGTTCTAGTTTTGGATAATCCATGACTCTATTTAATTAGTGCCTAAAATCCACATTGTGGGAAGGTATGAGAGATTACATTTGGGATAAGCTGACGAGTTGCAGTATTCCAATTGTGAATGGATGATAAGCTTTATGATCTTAGTTTTGTGTTAGAGCTTGTTTGACGGGTGAAGGGTTTTGTTTTGTGTAATTCTGTAGTTATAAACTATATATGAGTATAACGGGTAAAGATTGAAGATCCTCAAACTAACTATCACTATAAAGAATGAACTATAGTTTTAAGGTTTGAGTGTAATGGTTGAAGTGTAAACCAAAAGAGTGGCGAAAGAGAGAGCTTGTAAGAGGGAGTCTAAGTACGTTCACTACAAGAAAAACCACCTATAGTGACAAAACAACTTTCGTCACTGGTCACCAAAACTGTTAGTGACCAAACTTGAGTCGTCACCAGTCGTCACTAAAGCTCCGTCACTAATTCAGTTGGTGACGAATATAGAATTCGTCACACATTAGTGACCAAATATTTCGTCACTATGAGTTACAGTGACAACCTGTTTAAAACTATGAGTGACGAATATTTGGTCACCAATTTTCATTTTTAGTGACGAGATAATGGTCACTAGTGAGTATCAGTTAATGACGAAATAAGTGGTCACCTAATGGGTTAAATACCAACCACTTAAAAACCATTAGAGACCAAATTGGTCGTCACTAAATGTACCTTCTATGTCAACTAAAACGGTTGCCACATTTACAAGATCTGTCAACTAAAACGAAAGTGGGTACAATATTAACCAAAAATGAAAGATATGTCAACTAAAGGTCATTTGCACATAGTTTAGAAATGAAAATCCATAATATTGATTCCTTCTAACATAGCATCTGTAGTTATAAAGAGGATGAAGTACGAACAATTGAGTGAAAATAATTCTGTAGAAAATCATGCACCCAATATAAGCAATATTGTCTATAATTCTGTCAAAAATCATGCACGCAGTATGTCCTATGGCCACAATCTTTCTATCATCCAGAAGCTGTTCACTTTCTCATAGTTGATGGTGAAAAAGTCCTTGTAAGTCTCTTCATATTTCTCCCTGAAAAAGATAAAAATAAAAACTGTTGTAATCATCTATTGCATAGTTGTAATAATCTTAGATTGCATTCTAATTCTGCAAAAACGGTAACCAATATACATAGACCCTATGGTTCTGTTTATTTATACCATTTCACTCATGCTCAAACAGCTAAAAACAAGGGGCCATGCTAATTGGTATGTGCTTATTCACATACCTTTTATTCACCATTTTCAGACTCTAGAAGACCAAAAACTAACGTTAAACGCCAAAGATATCGTGTTTTTGTGTTCGTGACTGTGCAGGAAAGGATATTGCAAAAACGACACAAAAATCAACCAAAAAGCCCTAAAACGAGCACGAGATGTGGAAAAGTGTCAAAAGCCGAGTCAACGATGTTATCTACTTAAGAAAAGCCCAAGACGACAAAGTTATTTCTTAAAAGCTCAAGAAGATGAAAGAAACGCTTAATCGAAGTTGAAAGAGATTTATGAGAAAAAGCTTTCCAAGTTCGAGCAAGTGTTCACTTTTACATTTTTTGAAGACCTTTGAAATACACGTCAACTCAAATCCTCCAAGTTACAAGACTTCTACGTTTAGTATTTAGTTTATTAGTAACGTTTGTAATGTAATTTTAGTGAGTTTATCATAAATTGTAAAGGTTCAAGGGCTAAACTTGCAATATTGTTAAAACATTTGAAGCCCTTGGCCTACAAATAGAAGATTAGATCTCAATTAGAGGGTTGGCTAGATTTAGAGGGTTGGACCTCATAGGAGTAGGAGTAGGATTAATGTAAGTTTTCTTTTGAATGAATTTTACAAGCTTTCTCTCACTACACTCTCTCTAGATTTCTTCAAGATTTACTTGTTCAATTCGTGTTTAGTTAATTGGGATTTATTGTTTTTAGTCTTATACAACGATCTAGTGATAAACTTTTCTTAAAAGTTTCCGTTATCTAGCTTATTTTCGATCAAACGAGTTCTTATTCAAGTTTATTACTAATTTTACATGATTTTACAAGTTTATTAATTAGTTTTTGGAATCTATTTCATTATCTTAAGTGTTTAAACGATTTCCAATATGTTTCTTATGATCTTTACGAACTTGGTTTTTTGAGACTTAGGGTTTTGCGAGTAGCAAGTCTCATTTTTGCGAGTAAGGAGGATTTTTATTTAAGTTTTGCGAGTATGAAAATAGTTTTGCGAGTATGATTTGTTTTTCTTTTGCGAGTATGGGAGTTCTAAGTTCTGTTTTGCGAGTATGCTAGTGTTTAATTGCGAGTATGGTGTTTTTAGTCCTTAGTTGCGAGTAAGGTCCAAAATTGCGAGTAAGTATTCAAATGATTTGCGAGTATGGCTTTTCCAGAATTTGCGAGTATGAGGTTGAAATAACTTGCGAGTATGGTACATGTGTTGCGAGTATAGGTGACTTTAATTAATGATTTTGGTGTTCTAGTACTAGTAGTTTGATTCCTTTTTATTCGCAGTTAGTTTTTTATCATATGGATCTTACTTAATCGTGTGTTACAGAGTTGAAAATTTAGTAAGTTTTATGTTCAAATAGTTACGAGTTTCATTTTTTTTCTTTTGAGTCGAGTCTAGTTATTATTTTACAAGTTTCATTTACTTTTCATATGCCGAGTTAGGCACGAGTTTCACCTCATCATTTCATCGAGTGAGGTCTTTATTTCTCCAAACCTAAACGGAACTCTGTCGAATTTTCTTAAAATCTTTTAAGCATCGTTTTCTTATTTAATTTTTATGTCTTTGCATTTTTAGATTAAAACTTTACTAGCGTCTAATGTTTTCAAGTCTTTTATTTTTCTTTCTTCGCTTAGTAAACTTTTATTTTTCGTTTATTAAATATAAAATTCCAAAAACATTTTACTTTCCAAGTTCATTTTATTTTTCAAGTTAACTTTTATTTCTTTATCGCTTTACTTTCTTTAAAATGAGTCTTGAGTAGTTTAATTCGTGTTTGCTTAGTGATTCGGGTTTGTGAGCTAAGTGTGGACGTTAAATGTTTGTGATTAATAATCATTAAGATTATTTAGACTTGTGATTTTATTATTCGAAGAACAAAAGCCTGAGAACGATTAAATCACTTGTCTAGAGTTATTATCTCTTCAAAAGATTAATTGACAACTAATCTCGAGAAAAGAAATTAATTCGTCACAAACCTTTAGCTCATATTTAGTGAACTTACTCACGTCGTTGTGCAAACATATTGTCTTTAAATTCATTTACCGCTTTCATTACTTATCGCACTTTAATCCTTGTTTTCTTTTAGTCACTTTATTACATGCAACTTTACTTGTTTATTTTCTTTGCGTCACTTTATTGCTTTCCTTTACTTTAACCGTATTTTAATTGTCGTTGTAGTTTAATCAAAACCAAACCATCTTTTAAAACCTATTCATCTCACATAACTCACGACTCGAGTGACAAGATCAATTCAACCCTCGTTGGGACAACGATCCGTGTTTAAGCTTAACCGCTTAATTCTGCCATGATCAATTTTTGGCGCCGCTGCCGGGGAGCGGTTGATAAGATTTAGTCGTTCGATCGTTTGAGTAATGTGTTTTGAAGATCCTTCTTTCGAGAAGTTAACGCTTTTGTAAATATTTCCAAAATATAAAAACACAAAAATATTTTCTTTTCCAATTTGTTTTCACTTTTGATTTCCACTTTTCTAAAATCAAAAATCCAAAAAGATTTTATTTTTCAAAATTGGTTTTCACTTTTAACTTTTCATTTTCAAAACATAAAAACCTTAAAACAATCTTCTTATCCTCTAATCGTTTAATTCTATCTCTTTACCCCTCTTTTGTTCAATTCTATGGAACCATTGATTCTTTGTGTTGGTTGTGGTGAACCACTCTATGGTTCACCGTGTCGAAATTGTACGTGCGAACGGTGTGGTAACAACCTTCAGAATGGAAGTTGTTTGTTTTGTGGTTCAAATAATTCATCCTTTTATGATCAAAACCCGAATACATTCAACAACTTTTCAAATTTTTCTGACTACCCACCTCAGCCCTACTTATCTTCGTTCGATCAATCTTTCTGTAATGGATGTTGAAATCGTTTGGATCCGTCTTCGGCATATTGTCAACGGTGTAATTGCATGAGATGTGGTAGCAATCTTATAAATGGATTTTGTTCGATGTGTGCTTTTGTGTTTGGAAATTCATACTCTCAAGTCTGTAATTCGAACTTTCCCAATTATCCTCCAAATGATTCTTACCTACGTCCTCAAAACCTTTATGAGCAAAAACCGTATTTCAATAACTTCTCATTTCAAAATACTCCGAATTTTGAGAATTATGGGCAATCTGTTGAAAATATTCATTCTGAGCCGTATCCAAAAAGTAAAGAATCACTTCTCAGTCTTATGAATGAGTTAAAAGGGATAATTCTTAGAAGAAACCAAGAAAAAGAAAACTTTGAGGAGAGCAGAGAAGACGAGTCTTTGAAATAAGAAAACGAAATCAATTCTTCGAGTGGCAATCCCACTCCATCTTGTGAACCTTCAAATGTTGAAAATTTTTCTTTGGAATCTCTCGACGACAATTTCTTTAAACTTCAATACGCTTTAGAGATTGCGAGTGCTCGTGTTATTTATGATGAACCATTGACTCCGGCCTCTTCTACGGTGACTGAAAAGAACGTCTTGCCTTATCTTCACGTTCCTCAAGAACAAGGACCAGAGACTACAACGGAAGTGGTGGAAATTGCTAGCTCTCAGAGCACACCACTTGTCCCACCTCCGGATTCTCCAAAATGTTCTTCGACACTTGTTTTTGATATTGTTAAGCCGTCAGATCCTTTGGAGCCCGAGCTCAAGGATTCTTTACCCGATTTTGAAAAATATNAGTTTAATTAATAAAAGAAAAGTAAAGTAAATGTTTAAAAGAAAATAAAACAAGTTAAAAAGAAAAATAAGATAAGTTAAAAAGATTAAACGAAAATTCGGCAGAGTTTCGTTTAGGAATGAAACGAACAAAACTCCACTCGAAGAACGATGGAGAAAATAAAAGTCTAGCTCGACTTGTAAAAGAAATAAGAAAAGAGGGGAAGAAAACTAGACACGACTCAAAATAAACTTAGACTAAAATGAAACTGACACAAAAAGAACCAAACTCGCTACACTTGAATCCAAACTCGCTAGACTCAAGGAAACCTAAGACACAAACTCGCTAAGAACATCTAAAAGAACAAACTCGCTATGTATTTTTGGGACCAAACTCGCTAGGACTAAAAGAAACCTAACTCGCTAGCTACTCTAGAAAACACATACTCGCTACACTTGACACAAACTCGCTAGCATGAGAGAAACCTAACTCGCTAGACAAAACAAAAAAGTGATACTCGCTAGTCTCTAAAACCCATACTCGCTAGCTAATACAAAAAACCTAAACTCGCTATTAAACCCTAAAAAAAAACTTCTGGACTAAAAAACATTTAACGTGACAAAATTTTTAATAAAAGGTAAATAAAACTTGTAAAAACTTGATAAATAAAACGTTAAGACACTAAAATAAGCTTAGAAATAAGCAAATAAGCCACGGCTTCTTTTGCAAGCCTTAACCCATAAGCTTTCTTAAGAAACTCAAATGAAAACCATGCAAAGGTGACAAGAAATTAAGAAAAACTTGTAAAGATTAAGAAAGAACTTGTAAAGATTAAAGCAATAAAATGACAATAAGTAAATCAAGACATGAAAATTAAATTGACATAAATTTAAATGACAAGAAAATAAAACTTACATAAAATAAAAATGACAAGAAAAATAAATGACATGAAATTTAAAAATGAAAACTAAAGACTAAGAAAATTAAGACTACAAAATTAAGACTACAAAATTAAGACTAGCTTCAAAATGAAGCTTAAGGTGGGTATTTAAGGTTTCCTTGGTGGATTCCTTTTACATCTAGCCCCCTTAACTCTATTTTGTTTATGAAACGACACATAAACTTCTATTACACTACTAAACGACTTCTAAAAGGTAAACTTAAGTCCTTGTAATCTTGAGGAATATGTTAACGAGTCTTCAAAAAGTCTTCAATGATATAAAAGTGACCACTTGCTCGAGTTTGGGAAGCTTATACATGATAACCATCTTATATATTGCCTTTAAAGGACTCTTATGGGCTCCAGTCCGACATCCTTGCTTCTTACGTTTCTATTGAAGAATTTGTTGATGAAAATTTGAAGAAGGATGATTATAAGACTAAGGAGAAAGTTGTGCTTACCCCTGAGGATCTCTTTGAATTTGACCTCGAAATCGTTATTATGATCTTTCTTCCTTATCTTACCTATGCTGCTGTTTCTCCCATCCGTCATTCCCCCGGGAGTGAGGATGTTGTTTTTGACCCCGGCATCTCCGTTTCTCTTCCCGGGTGTTCGTTACATTTGCTCCCCCAAGGACAAGTAAATTCGGGGCGAGTCTAAGCTATACGACTCGATTAAAAAACAAAGCGCTTCGTGGGAGGCACCCATGCTTATCCTTTTATTTCATCTTTATTTGCTAATAAGTAACGCGAGGAGGGCGACCTTTTCCAATCTTGTGTTTGCTTGGTTGTTTATGTTTGTGCAGATTTCCCCAATTCATGATGACTCTCGTGCTCGTTGGATCATCTCATCTTCACTCGAGTCCCATGTATTGATGCTTGCTTGGAAATCACTATATCCAAATCTTATCGACTAATGGTATCTTTGGCATACTTAATAAACAGCCTTAGATTTATTGTTAGGATTACTCTTACCTTTGAAACATTGAGGACAATGTTTATCTTTAGTCTGGGGGGGGGGGCGAATCTTCGATTTGATGACCTAGCACTTTCACCATTGTCGTTTACTTACGCAACCCCGTTTTTCCTCAAAAATCCACAAAAATTGAAAAATTTTGAAAAATTCCAAAGAAAAAATGAGAAAAAATTAAAAATTATGCAAAAATAGAATAAAAGTTTTGACACCGCGTTTGACTTTCCTACTAGGTAAGAGTGAGAATAAAAATTTTGACTTGATCCGGGCGTGTTGAGCGCTAGCTTGTTCCCTTAACCAATGATGATCACAAAAGCCTTTGCTAGTCTTGTACACAAGGAGCTACTCTTTTGTCGGCTCCCGTACTTGACTTTATATATGCATGGCTTGATTATCGGCTAAGTATCCGCGGATTTCATTATTTGAGATTTTCAAAATGCGGAGAACGTGAAATGATTGAGTTTCTTTAGAAGTTAGATGCTAAGCATAGAGTAGTTGGATCTTTTTAAAGCTCATCGAAGGTACTCATGACTTTTTGTTCCCACAAAATTGGTTCACCCCATATCTGTGCTAAATAATTAAAGATGTTAGGTTTAGCCGATGAGTAGTTCTTTATCTTCTTAAGAGAATCTTTGCTTGAAAAATTGGGTACACATCATGGATACACGCTAGTCGAGTTGTATTGTATTGTATATCGTTGTATAAGCGTAGTACGCATGTGGTTTCGGAGCTACCCTAAAGCCCATTATTCATAAAAGCTAAAGTGCTTTAAGACTTCGGATTGAGATCGGACCTTGGATCCTACATTCTAACCCTGGCAGTTGGCGGTAGGTCTTGGATTGAAACCGTGAAGGTTCGGAGTTGAGAAGTTACTAAGGCAAGCAAAAGTTNAAGATATGTGGATTATAAGTTTAAGTGTTAAGTCTAAAGTTGGTCGTGCATAAGTTACATGTGGATGATCCTAGATTGGACGCATGAGGTGCACGCCAACTTATGTCTATGTATTCCAAAGTCTTTGTATGTATCCAATATCCTTGATGTGGACCACATTTCTCAAGCAGACCTTCTTAAGAGAAGATCGATAACTACTTAGCGTATGAATTTGGTATCTTTATCGGACTAAAAAATATGAAACGAGATGCTTATGAAGAAATTCATTTCTCTCATAAAAATAAAATAATGAGATACAAAAATAGGAAAATGGGAGCAAGAGGTACACGAGTAACTTCCATGGGTAGCGTTAGCATCTAATTTGTAATTAAACAATGATCCGTTTTTACGCTTAGTTTGGGGGCTTGTGAAAAATCAGGGACGATAAATTTTATCCAATCGGTCACTTTTCTATGAATCGTGTTCTTACTCCATGACCCTTAATCGTTATTGAAAGATAATGAAAGTCAAGCACACAGTCATACGCTAAAGTAGTGTAATATAAGTAGTGTATGGAATAAAATGGAAAACCGGGGCGTTTTAGGGAATAAATGACTTCGTATCCCTCTTGAACGTTTTGCTACTTTTCAAAGTTAGTAAAGAGAGGTGTGAAATTATTTATCTCTAAAGCGTGACGTGATTACATTGCGTGAGGACACGCAATACCTTAGTCTGGGGGATTTTGGTATGTGCTTATTCACATACCTTTTATTCACCATTTTCAGACTCTAGAAGACCAAAAAACCTTATCTTCACGTTCCTCAAGAACAAGGACCAGAGACTACAACGGAAGTGGTGGAAATTGCTAGCTCTCAGAGCACACCACTTGTCCCACCTCCGGATTCTCCAAAATGTTCTTCGACACTTGTTTTTGATATTGTTAAGCCGTCAGATCCTTTGGAGCCCGAGCTCAAGGATTCTTTACCCGATTTTGAAAAATATACTTTTGATACGGCCGAAGATTGTGATGTACCTCTTTTTCCTCCCGTAGAGCCCGAGGACTCTCTAACAATGGGAGGCGAGCCTCTTAACACTATTCCGGCAACGGAATCGGACGAATTCAATAAGTCTAGTGTTGAGAACCTTGCCCCAATCCAAAGTGAGTCCGGGGAAACTTCTAACGGTGATTGCGAGATTTTTGAAAATGATCGTCTTGATAATCTTGTTGATACGAATGATAAGCCGGTTGATGATACTAACTTTGACCTGGAGGGAGATATTCGTTTTCGTGAAAGTTTATTACATGAAGAACCATTACCTCCCCTCCCTCCGAAGAACGATGAAGTGACTAATGAGTTCATTGATAATCATGATGAGATATGTTCCGAGTCTGACGAAGGTTACACTTCCTTGTCTTGTGGAGAAATCGAGTACGTTGAAGAAGAAATTTCCCCGTGTGGCAATCCCACCTCATTTTCTGAACCAAATATTCCCGACTCTTCTAATCTCTCTTTCACACCGGATGATAGAGAAGAGATCGATGTTCTTTCAGAAATTGATGAAACCTCAAATGAATCAGATAACC
>LBNU01027901.1:14749-54187 GCA_014162995.1 Artemisia annua | reverse complement strand
TATGAAAGCGAAAAAAAAGTATATTAGGAAAAAAAGAGAATAATAACAAAAAAAAAAGAAAAAAAAAAGAGAAAAAAAAAAAAACAAAAAAAAAAAAAAAAAAAAAAAAAAAAAAAAAAAAAAAAAAAAAAAAAAAAAAAAAAAAAAAAAATAGAAAAAACAAAAAAAACAGAGAGTAAAAAAGGAAAAGAAAAAAAAAAAAAAAAAAAAAAAAAAAAAAAAGAAAAAAAAAGGAAAGAAAGAAAGGAAAAAAATGAATAATAAAAAGACAAAGAAAAAAAAACATGGACTTATGTTTCCCATTTAATCTTAGGTTAATCTCCACCATTAGATCAAACTAGATGAGTGGTGAGGATTTGTCCATTGGTATGCACCAAAATTAGAGTATGCAAAATAAAGTGCCTCTAAATTACAATTCTATAATTTATTACCGTTAATAATAAGTTAACCGATGTCTTTATTTTATTTTATTTTCTTGGAAAGAAAAATTTTATTACCACGACATGCAAAGGTAGAAGTGTACCAAAAGCCCAACGAACAAGGGCGGAGCCAAGGATTGTAGTTAAGGGAGGGCCGAAAGGCCGGACTCATCAAAAAGTTATAAGTGTATAATCTAAACAATGAACATAATTTACTTGTACAAAACAAAATAAACCGTAACTTTTAACATACTTAGCGCCTAAAAGGTATAATAAACATGAAAAAAAAAAAAAAAATGTTTGTTGTTTATCTATTTTAATACTTCTATGTACATCATATTTTTAAAAAAAGTACATAACATTTTAGTTAATTCAACACCAAAATAAGAAAATAAGAAACATTAATAAAATACATCAAACAATTGATTACTTAACGGTGATCATATTTGTCAAAGTTAAAAAAAAAAAAAAAAAAAGACAAATTTGTGGGAAAAGAAATCAAAGATTATCATTGTGATTATCAAGCAAAAGAAAAGAAAGACAAAAAGCATTTAACGTAGAAGATTGTTACTGAAAGGTTGGATATATATCTATTCTTTAGCGGGCAACAGAATAGAAGATATTTGTTAAGTTGATATTTGTCTTTCTTTTTTACTATACATAAGTGTATAGTTTTTAGATAAGTGTATATCACTGTATTAGGGGAGGCCAGCTGTAAAATGTGGTTAAATTATGGGAAATGATTTGCACACTCTCATTTTTTATTGGGACACTCCAATGTGTGCATCATGCTTTTGTACTTTAAGTACAATCTGCTTTAACTGCTTGTACATTTGAGTGTCCCAATAAAAATTGAAAGTGTGCAAATCACTTCCCTTAAATTATGGATTAAACACTAGCATTTTGTTAAAATGATTGGGCTTATTGGAGGGGGCCTAACACACTCTAGTCACCCCTCGCTAGGGGTGAGCAGAAAAACCGAAAAATCCGAATAAACCAAAAACCGAAACCGAATTGAACCGAAAATAATCGAACCGAACTAATAACCGAACCGAATTTACCAAAACCGAACCAAACCGAACTTTTAATTCGGTTCTCGGTTTGGTTATGGTTTTAGTAATCAAAAACGAAAACCGAATCGAAAACCGAATTCATATAAAATTATATACTTTTTATATATTTATATATATAAAAAGATCAATATAATGTTATATTTGTATTTATATTTATATTTACATTTATATAAATAACAATAAAATTTTATCCTAATATTAAATTATAATTTTTATATTTGAAATAACTTTTTTTGCTAAATATATTTGTATATNAACCGAACCAAACCGAACTTTTAATTCGGTTCTCGGTTTGGTTATGGTTTTAGTAATCAAAAACGAAAACCGAATCGAAAACCGAATTCATATAAAATTATATACTTTTTATATATTTATATATATAAAAAGATCAATATAATGTTATATTTGTATTTATATTTATATTTACATTTATATAAATAACAATAAAATTTTATCCTAATATTAAATTATAATTTTTATATTTGAAATAACTTTTTTTGCTAAATATATTTGTATATCATTTTTCCTAATAAAACAAAACCCCTAATCCCCTATTGGGAATTTTTCATTTCAAAAAAATCAATTCATACCTTATTTGGTAACAATTTTTTTAATTTGAATTTTTTTTGGATTTTGAAAAATAATTAAACCTAATTATTTCTTAATTTGGTCAAAATTTTATAATAATTCGTTTTGATACTCACACGTATAGAAAAGCCGAAAATACATATGGGCTTCGGGGAAACTTTTTCATAATTCTAGGGCGAAAGTGTAAATTTTAAATAAGAAGCGGTATGGTCTTGATTCAACCATTGAAAGCTTTTTCCTTCTCAGAACACTCTAATCAACATCTCCAAAATATAGAACCATGGGATTTCCGATTGAAGTATTAAAGTCCAATGAATTCATTAACACAACCAATTCTTTACTTCCCAAAACCCTATGTCAACAACCAGAGAACCGAAAAAATATAGGGGTTATTGTTTTAGGTTCTTCTTGATTTTAAAGGTGTGGTTGGTTTCTTGTCTGCTTTTGTTATTGTGATTTTGTTGGATTGTTTGTTTAATGTTGATCTTGAGTAAACATTAATAAGTTGCGGGATAAAAAGATGCTAAGTTACTTATTACTTGCGTACTTATACAAATAATCGACAGAAAGCAACAAATTAGAAAGGTATTTGGCTCACTTATAAGTTTTCCATTGATTATGTTTGCTGATTTATGCGTGTGTTATACTATTTTTCGTAAATAAGGGGGTGTTTGGATTGCTAATCAAAAAATTTTATCTACTTAGTGCATTTGGATAAAACACACAACATGAGTGCTATTGGTTCGAATATAACATTAGTATGTAGCAAATACTAGAGGTGCCAATAGTTTGGCTCATTTATGTATAAATATGTATATTTGAGTTATGGCGTATTGCCCGACCTGAATGACTCGCCTATATAGCCACCAAAATAAACTGAAATTGCACGGTCCTAATACATATATAAACATATCCACAATTGTTTTGCCAAATTCATCATGCGAATTATGCTCAACCTTTTGTGTGTTAAGTGTATCCGTTTAGCAAGGAAGTCAAGTTCAAGTATCCTCTAGGTCTCTTGGATCAAGATTATGACAGTAGTCTTATTATTTCTGAGAGTCATTTCTTTTGTGGTGCAGATGGACGATTGACCCTCGGACCTCGGTTAGAGGTGACAGTGCCAACAACGTGAACCCCATGGCCTGAACTCTCACCTAACATTGAGAAAGTGATGAGGGACATCAGAGAAAAAGCTCAAAAGAACCCGAGAAAACCAAGATCAAGATGAAGCTCATGAGGTAAGAGAAAACATAAAGCTAAAAACGCACATACACATTGTGGTTAGAAGTTTTGGAGAAGCAAATAGTAGCACTTTTGTAAGAAGATGGTCTTCTTAATGCAGATCATCTTTTCTCAACTGGTAAAAAAAGGTAAATCCATCTATTCTGATCTTCTAATATGTATAGTTAACGTAGGGTGTCCTTAAGTTATAAGAATTAGCTACCTCATAATGATTGGATTTGCGTTTTAAGACCATTTGTCTGGGTTACTATGATTTCGGCCTGAGATAATTAGTCGCAAGACATCTCGGGTTTTTCAAATATAAAAATGTCCTTTTTGATCATTTTGTGTATTAATTCCTAAAATAATCATAATTTTGTACAACCAAATATCATCTCTCATCCCGTCTATTAAATAGAACATTGTTTGTGGCAATGAATAAAATTTCACAAAATACTAAAATTTTAAAACGCATCCCAGGGACTTTTTTGGCAGCGTGCAAAATTAAAAGCTAACTATCCACTACAGGTGTAAGTTAGAATCCTTGATTGCAGAAGTGGATAGGGTCTTTAGGGCATAAGGAAAACTGATCGTGCGCGATAACTTTGAGATACTTGGTGAGATCGAGAACATGGTCAAATCTATGCATTGAAATGTCCGTTTGAGTTACAACAAGGAAAAACAAGGGTTGTTGTGTGTCAAAAAGACATTGTGGCAACCAACTGAGGTAGAAACTTTGGCTTACACCTAAAAATAGAAATGCACAACCTATGAAGGCCACATCATGTATTTCGATGAAATAACATTATCTTTGTAATGAAGGAGTGTTTATGAATAAAACTTTTATATTTTCTTTTTGCTTTGCTTTCAGGGATCAATAATGACTGAAAAGTTCGTGCAGTCGCATGTTACCTGTTGTTGGAAGTGACAAGTTCATCTCTGCACACGTTAAATATCTCGAGCTCCAGGTTGAAAGAATCGGGCAATCTTGAACAACTTCCAACGCTGGAACTTCAAGAAAGTGGTAATATTAAATTTCTAGAGATCCGGGATGGAAGAACTTATAATAGTTACTAATCCCTATAGAAAGCTTGACCCATTAACCTTTGAATGGGGAAGAACTTAAGCTAGAAAATAAACGGGTCAAATGGGTCGGGCAGCCCTAGAAAGAAGAGAGCGTGTCACTGGCTGATAAAGAATTTTTTAGTTACAGTTTTTCCTCCTTTTAATTCATCATGGTTAAACACAAAGTAACTCAATTAACTTAAAATGTTTACTTAAAATGTTAATCAGATGAGCTCGTCACTATAATATTATCACTGTCACACAAATTCAGTCCGGGTGAATGGTGCAATTTGGAACCGTGTGTTGATTACACTAATTTGGTAGTATTTGTTTGCTTCAATGTTTGGTAGGAATGATCGTATATTGACATATTCCAGTAGGTGGATCATCACCAAATAGAGAGAGCAAAAGAACCTTGCGTTTGGTGCTGCTGCTAGCATGATGCATCCTGCCAGAGGTAACACCTTTTAGCAACTTAATTCCCAGATTCTTCTTATAGTTCGGACTACAAAAAGGAAATCATAATGTCGAAAAGTATTAATTTAAACTATTTTTGTTATCTAAAATACAATTAGAATTGGATCCCAAAGTTGACACCTTTCTATTGTAAATAATGTTAGGATCATAATTTTCAACTATTCAGTCAAGTCTCGGTCATTTCAGTTATTGTAATAGGTTGCTAAAATTATCTTATTTAGCTACGTTATTTAATACTCGTATGGTTTTATGTAATAGTCTAAGTTAAAGTCCAATGGGCCTAAAGCCCAAACGTTTAAGAGAAAGGAAGGACTAGGCGTGTTGCCCTAGCTCCCATCCTATAAATAGGACCTCTATGTAATCCTTTCTCTTGTTGGTTAATTTCATATCTAAAGGAAACTATTGTTCTTTCATCTTTCATATTGATCTTAATCAACCAAGTCTAATTCTCATCTCATTTCTTTCATTTGAATACTTGTGTTTACTAATATGGTGACCTAACAAGTGGTATCAATCGCTAGAAGAAGGTGGAGTTTCATTTTTTTTGTGATATACGAACCAAAAACTCGTTTTTTTATCTCGTTAGATTCAAAAAGATTGCAACTTTCTTGCTTCTTTTGTGTTTTTATCACATATTTGATTACAAACTTGTGTTAGAAACCAAAACAAACAACAAAGTTTCAAAATTTTTGGGTTTTTTAAGATTCGTACAAACTTGTACTGTTTATCGAAAATTTTATAATTTTTGTTAAAAAGTTCAAGTTTGCAACTTTCATTAAGATTTCATCATTTTAATGCTAGTTGTACAAGAATTTTGGATTAAAAACTCGTTTTAGCCTTGCTTTTTTGTGGGTTACGCTTAGTGTTTACGATGGCTTCAAACGGTCTACAGTCGTGGGGTGATCTCCAGCGACTCACCTAATCGTGGGTGTACTTAGTTGTGCCCGTGTAAGCTCCTTAGGGGGTATCCGATTAGGAACGGCCTTGGCGCGAATTAGAAGGAGTCTTCACACTATGCTGTTGACGAATTCTAGTTCAAACCTGTAAGTACCGGTTGTATTTTTGCTAACTGTTTTATTTCAGGTACAAATGCCATCTTGAACACCAACTTTCACATGCTCATACATACATCTCAAATGCCAAAGAAAGCTCGATGCAACATCACAGTCTAAAGAAAAGATTCTACGACAACAATCATGAATCTTCAACAACAATGACAAAGAGCTACGAATGCATAACTACAACACAGTCAAAGATGTATGAGCATGACGGAACGGAGCGAATTCATTGGAGACACCGAAAGTGACGTATGGCGGATTACAACATCATCTATCATTTTTCACATCAACAAAGACAAAGAACAAAGAACGATGAATCACTTATACTACAATCATTTTGAAGACGTCTAAAGATACAAATGTCAACAGTTAAAGTCCAAAAACAAAGACGTCAAGCAACCTCGATGACCGTGACGAACTTCCATCCTTCAACAATCCTTCATGACCGATCCTTAGGGGGAGATTGTTAGGATCATAGTTTTCAACTATTCAGTCAAGTCTCGGTCATTTCAGTTATTGTAATAGGTTGCTAGAATTATCTTATTTAGCTACGTTATTTAATACTCGTATGGTTTTATGTAATAGTCTAAGTTAAAGTCCAATGGGCCTAAAGCCCAAACGTTTAAGAGAAAGGAAGGACTAGGCGTGTTGCCCTAGCTCCCATCCTATAAATAGGACCTCTATGTAATCCTTTCTCTTGTTGGTTAATTTCATATCTAAAGGAAACTATTGTTCTTTCATCTTTCATATTGATCTTAATCAACCAAGTCTAATTCTCATCTCATTTCTTTCATTTGAATACTTGTGTTTACTAATATGGTGACCTAACAAATAAGGTTGATGATGCTTCTGAGGTGGTTAGACAATTTGTTTAATCGGTACAAATTGTGACCGGCAAAAAAATGGGTTTTGGATATATGGAGTTTTTTGTGGATATTGTCATAGATATGTATGGATTTCCAGGTACGAAGCATCATTTGGGTAAGAAGAGAAATATACCGCTTTCCTTCTGTAAATGTTCAAATAACACAAAATCATAAAACTTTATATAATGCAGGAAAATGCCGAAACCCCTATGAGCCCAAACGAATCACCGACGGCTCATCAAGTGGATCAGCTGATGTTGTGTGTGGGGGCCTGTGCACAATACCCCTTGGTGCTTATTTCTCTATTTACTAATCAAAGTTTTATCATCATATTATTTGACACGGTCTGTGCCATTACAAATTTGCAATACGTGGTTTTCCATGCTACCGTTAGCTCTAAAGGATCCGTTGATTTTCAGGTATGTGAACACGATGGCGATGAGGACTCATACGAAGAAAAAGGAATAAAATCACATGAGCTAAAAAACAATCCGATAGAGGTTTACCAAATACCAATTACATTTACCGGAATGTGTAATATGTTTAGTCTGCAAATTATAGATCTCTCTATATTTGGTTTAACCCCACTATTTTATTCATATGTAAATAATGAATTACAAGATATGGATTACATAAGGTCTTATGCAGTCAATTAGTCATGTCAATTACGAGTAATATAAATTATGTGGTCTGATTGAACTTACATCTGTTACCCATTAATATGTATTCTATTTATGTGTTGGTGACCGGCACTAGAAAGGTTGGGCGACTCAAGTTTGGACAATTGAACATATCGAGCTACCATTCCGTGAACGATCATATATAAAAAACTGACACACGCTGCTTTTAATAACCACATTATTTTCTAATTATTAGTTACTTTTTTGCTAATAATAGTTATTTATCCAAACTTACCTATTAACTATCCTAATCAATATACGAAAATAATACCAAACGAAAAAATTATTATCATAAAAGTTATTTAATTATTTACTTTTTTTTAAACAACAATTTTTAACTATCTCACAATATTCTCACATGTCCTAAACATGACTTGAACACACAACCATGTTGAGGAGCTTCTCACATAACATTTGGTATCGTTAGGACACAAGCCCTTCTTATTAACCTATATTAAATACTAACAAAACACAGTAGTGTTATATTGTTTAGGCAAAGGTAATTACGACCTTAATACATTTAAAAACCCGCGCGTGCGCGGGTCTTATAATTAGTATATATATATATATATATATTTTAAATAAAGTGTGTAATTCGGTTAAACCGAAAACCGAACCGAACCAAACCGAACTAGAATTCAACCAAACCGAACCAAAAACCGAATTTTAATTCGGTTTGGTTTGGTTCTCGGTTTGACCATAAATTTTTTTTAACCGAATTAACCGAATAACCCGAAAACCGAACCGAATAACACCCCTACCCCTCCCTCCGCTTATGCAACGAAATACTCCCCATATGACTTGTAGTCAGATACAACTTTTATCGAGTTCATCATCTTATACACACAAACTACATATAGGCTATGTTTGGCACAAAGCTTTTTGGAGCTTTTTTGGGCAATGAGCGGTGAACAATGAGCTTTTTGATTTTTAATGTTCGTTTGGCATGAGAGCTGTGGGCTTTCCTATTTTTTAGGAAAGCTCATTTTCCCAATGCTTCTTTATGAAGCTGTGAGTTTTTTTGGCTAATGCTTACAGCTCACTGCTACTGCTCACAGCTACTTTTCCAAACATAGCCATACACACAAACTCAAACCCACAAACGCAAACCAAAACACACACAAACGCAAATCATCTACCCGTTAACAACTAGGGGTGTGTTTGTAAATTGTTTTTTTGTCCAACCTATGTTCGAACGTACGTTGGTAAACCAACGTGATTCTCAACGCCAACATAACGCGAGGTAGGACGGTATGGAAAACGCAAACTAACGCATGCCACCTAGGCCATAACGTCGGTTTTGCGTTATGGTACCGAGCCCTCTTATGTTCAAGCAACTAAATCCAAAAAATCTTCATGTTGACATTCACATATAAAAGAAGATAGATATCGAACACACCGTGCTTATAACCAAAAGCATATATAAAAATTTAAAAGAGCACTTTGCACTGTTCGATATAGCGCAGTCTTCACCAACATCTGGTGAGTAGGACCCAACTCAAACTATCTAACTCAATAGCCGAAAAGGTTTACTTTGAACAATTTGACAAAAAGAAGATATGGCTTTTCCAGTGAAATATATTCTCACTTAGCTCATCATTAATTGGTTTCTAAAAATCATTAATTGGCTTCAGACCCCATGGATCAAACCTTGGACCACCATGCCACACAAATGTACGGTTCATTGCCACTTCTCATTTGGAGTATTTACAAGTAATACATCTAATGTCTTTTGGTTATTTATTTACTTTTATAATTTTGTTTATATTATAAAATTGTGAAACGGAAAGTGCGGAACAAAAAATATAAAGTTTAACAAGTCAAAAGTATTAAACTGACAAAATGTGCGAAACAGAAAATGAAAAAAATTGTGTTGTACTATAAACAGGGAGTCAAAAGGGTTGTGGGTTGTTGGAAGTAAAGAACATGTGAGCGAGTGGGTACTAATAACACAACCCTTGGAGATATTAATGAATTATGATGATTCTGATTGTACGAGTCCACTTGATAGACTTCAATACGACATATTAAAATGTAAATGATTTTGGGTAATTCTTTTAGAGAAGGCACACAGCGTATGACTAAGGAGGCCATACGACGTATGCAACTGCTGAAAATGTGCTCTCAATCATACTTTGGAAATTTAGCTCAATTTTTAATGTTTTCCGCGAGAATTCTCCTTGTGCTCCATATAATTACTAAAACACAAATTTAGAGTTATTAAGTACGATATTCAATAAAAACAAGGAAAATAGGAGTAATTATCGTGGAAATTTGATAGCTAAAACATATATAAATTAGGAGCTATCTGGAAGCTGAGAAAGATAGAAAGGATATTGTTAAGGAAGCTGGGAAAGATAGAAAGGTGTTTTTGTTAGAGTGGTAGGGTGCTACTGAAATAGGAAGGAGGAAATCAGGTTGAGCATTTGACTAATCATGCTTCATCCAGTAAAGTTGAATGTTGTAATGATGAGAATAACTTTTTCCTAGATTATGATGAAGAGCTTGTTCTAACACCAACAAAGAAAGGGCAAGAAGGCTTTATGATCAATTCGAGTTCATAAAATAGTATAGTGATTAAATACACCTGCCAACCTTCCATTTCATTCATATCTCAAAAATTGTATTCCATTCAGTTTCATTCAAGATGGTTAAAGGTTAGTTTCATACATGGTAGTGTATATTATAAGTTATATACTTATATGTTTGATTATGTTTGGATACTCTCTCTTTCCATATGTGATTATTATTGATGATGATACTAGTAACATGGATTCGCAGGTGCCGGGTGAGGCTTCTAAGTCGTCTACTATCCCATCTTCTACTACTTCTGCAATAAAAAAGGTGTTGGAGCATTCTACTATCCCTTCTCTGAGTACTTCTGCATCCAAGAGGGGTAACCCGTTTTCTAAGGTGGGTGAAGTAGTTGTTTCTGACAGTGATGAGGATGAGGTATATGAGCCGAATGATTATTTGGGAGATGATTATTTTTCGGATAAGTATGCGGCTCAAGTAAACGACTTACCGGAACAATTCAAGGAGTTCAAGCTTCAAGGACATGCTGGGAAGTAGTATTTTGTTTTGTTTTGTTTTGTTTTTCATAAGATTGGCATGTCATCTTATGTTGTTTATTGATTGGTCTAGTTGTTGGTTGTTAGTGGTTCATTTATGGCCTGTCATAAATGATCTAGGGTAGTTCAAGCGGTTGTTTGAGGTTAATGTGGTACTTTAGCCATATTCCGTTGTACTTTCAACGTTTTATTGGTTAATATATTTTATCAGGGTGGAAGGTCTCTTTTACCCAAAAAAAAGTGATGATGAAACCATTGTCATTATTAATGGGGGTGGAGATTGAACTCTCTAAGTTGACTACCAAAGAGCTGGAAGATATTCTTGAAGCACTAGGACCAAGTGAAGGTCCAAGTGAAGCACCATCCACTTCTAAAGGTGAGAAATACAAAAGTGAGGATGATGATGTGACCTTTTCGGGTGAGGATCTCAGTGAGGAGCTGCAAAAGACAAAGGTAACAAAGCAAAAAGGATAAATCATATCAGAAATTAAATACTTGGTTTACAAGCTATTGCATTTTAATGGTAGAGAGAGTTTGCAGACTAGGAGTAGGAAGAATAGGCATGGTAAAGAGGCTATGGTATGATTGGTTGTATGTTGTTATTATTTGAATAGTTAAGTAAATAGGTTAAACAGTTACAGTCTCATGGTTATGATAGCCTTTAAGTGAGGCAAATTTTGGCATATTTACTTTCATCTATTTGGGTAGAAGTACCATAATATCGGTAACTTATTTGCTGAATTTGACCTTATAAAGTCGACTAATGAATTTGGTCATTTTGATAGTTTTGACAGTCACAAGTCAGCTGGTTTATTTGGTTTAGATGTATGTTATTCAAAAGCTATGCATATTCCAAAACAACACCCCTTAAAACTCCGCAATACCAGGAAACAATCAAAGACTATGTACATTCTCAAACACCCCTTAAAAGTAAGAAAAATTAGTATATACAATTCAAGCAAACAACAAAAGGCTGTGCACATTCCCAAACACCCTTTAAAAGTCTACAAAGCAACAAATATGCTAAAAGATGCAAGCTAATATTCCAAGTGAAATACTAACAACTAATCTATATCATATTCTTCTAACTACACTAACAGCTTCTCTAAAACACCCGTTATTGCATTATCTAACGTAGGATTTGACTTTCAAAAAATGGTAGACGTGGATACCCACTGGTGTGGACAAAACCATATTTTTTGACAAACTTTTGACTTTTAAAAGTCAAAACATTGTTAATTGGTATGTACACACTTACATTGACCAAATAACCACCTGTGTATGTGCTAGCCATAGTCGGTTTTTGTATGGAAATTTTGTATATGAATGGTCAACTAAAAACCAAACATAAAAAATCCTTGGCAAAACATAAAAAGCTTCATTAATTTGAGATTCATAGAACGGTAATTTACACATATCAAAAAATCAAACCAAAAAACCAACATACAACATACCCTAACCAAAACCTAAACATAAGATACCCTAAATTCATCTTAATAAGGAAGAGTCCTTTCTCACGAATGCTGAACTCGGATTCCAACATTTGAATTTTAAGCGTCTTGGCCTGCTCCAAATCATGCTTTTGCATTTCCTTCAACAAATGAATGCTTTCAACCGCCACAAGGCCACGTAACCTTTCAAGTTCGCCAATCACCTCTTCCTTAGCTTTTAAGGTTTTTGTCACTTCCAATAAAAGTTGTCTTAACTTTTCCCTAAGTTTCATGTCGTTATCAACTTCCCTCCTAAGTAGGACAGTTACAAGATCTGCACCATTTGGTTAGAGTTGGCAGCGGTTGCAAGCTCTTCGGTGCTTTTTGCAAGTTTTTGATGATGAACTGTTTTTTTGTTAGATTTGAGGAATGATAATGAAAAAGTTTATGGGTGGATTAAATAGAAGAGAGGAATCAATTTTGAAAGGTTTTGCAGGAATTTGGAAGGGTTAATACACGTATTATACACAGGTGATATACAAAAGTTTATGTGTTGCAAATTATGTCCATGTGAATAGGGTTGTCTTGGGAACCTAAACAAGGAAGTGGGTGGGATAAAAGACGGGAAACATGAAATGACTAAAGTACTCTGACGTGGAACAATGACTAACGAGATATTTCATGTGTAGCAAAAGGAACATAAATTGTGCAAAAGTGTGAACAACAACGACATTTTTTGTAATTAAAATTTATGAGTAACATAAGGTGTGAAAATAAGATACCACAATGACATTTTTTGTAATTTACCTGACATTTTTTGTAATTTACCTTATAATAAAATATCATAATTAATGATTAGGAGGTGTAAATTTTTGGCGTATAAATAATAATTTAGTTAATCACATTGTCTTTGAACTATTTGATAAAATTATTAACCACGTTAACATTCTATCTCCATAATATAACTCACTACCTACTCTATATTGCAACAATATTGCATGAGTATATTATATGAAATATTTTGTCATTCTTTAAAATTATTTTAACTTAAACTTTTTTGTCGTATTTTATCATTACTTAAAGTTATTTCAACTTAAAATTTTCGCACGAATATTGCTATGCGCGTATATCCTGATAGTATGTATAGAGTCAACAAAAGTTATTGAGTAGCCGTTATTAAGAGTAAAAGTTGACAATATAGACAAGGAGGAGCGGGTCTACGGAAAAATAAAAATGGATGTCCATCCCTAATACACAGACCAGTGTTTATATAACGACAAACGCTACTAGATCCTAAATACTTGTAACATTTTTAATAGATTTTAAGTTGAAGATTGTATATATTTATTATTTTTGTAGATTGCTTCTATCAATTTGTGATTTCCGGGTTTAGAGTTAGTATTCTTACTTAAAAATGAAAGGGTTTTGAAGATAAAGAGGTTGAAGACGCAATGACTAAAATACCTTGGCATGAAGGAATATGTTAATTAAATAGTGACATGTTATCTTATTATCTTAATGATCACAATAGATATAATTAAAAAAAGTTTCAGGAAAATTAAAAGTTGAGTATAAATAAAAGAAAAATGTGTTAAGGAAGTGCGTTATTAACTCAATTCGAGCGTATTGCTATTCATATCTAAATACATTTTTAATCTTTAAAAACTTATAAGTGTATTATTCATTTTCTTTCCTCAATTTCTTATCGATTATTTTTATAAGTATTATTTTTCTTCCATTTAAAATATCCAAAAAGATATTTATGAATCGGCAAGACACCTAACAAACTCACAAGTCACAACTACCTATTTAATAGCCGACAAAACAGTTATTAGTTATAGTTACTTGCTTTAATTTGCGTCTTCCTTTGTAAGTAACAATCAACAAAATAGATATTTTGTTCCTCACACTAACTTCCAAAAAGATAATCCGGTTTAACTATTCTATTACAAAGTGTTTCCTTCACATTATGTTTCAAACATTCCTACAATAACTTTTTCAACATCCAATTGAACATAGCATCATGTCCAACAGATACAAAAACAAATAATTAGTAACAACAAAACAAAATGTCAACAATCATTAGAATTTGCAATGTTAATTAATTTATGTTAGTTTAGCTTGTTTCAATCCAAATCAAATTGATCATAAAGATCCAAAAAGATAAGATAAGGTAGAAATTCCATCCATTCAAATAAAATAGTACAACCTTTTTTGCTATTTCTATTTTCAGATGCAGCAAGACATATTTACAATCATTTTGCCCTAGCACAAATTACACAAATAGCTTGACTAACATTTTTTGCAAAATGTAAATAACCATCTATCTATGTTAACATGTCCAAACATATGCTCGACAACATGTGAAAAACAATATTCGGACTAATTAACCCAGTGACAACTTTTCTTAACTAAATTATACCGGTAATTGAGTTATATTTGAGCTCGAACTCGAACTCGAAATTTTGCTACCTTGAACACTTGGAAACTCGCCACACTTGTTACACCTAGTGATCACCAAAATTTGTCTACAAGAAGGACATGACGAGTGTGATCCTAACCATTTATCAATACACCCTACATGAAATCCGTGTCCGCAGTGAGGCAGGACACGGATTTCATCCCCTTCAATATATTCCGCCAAACAAATAGCGCAATCACTGGAGGAAAGTTTTCCTCCCGGGTTTGCTGCTTTATTCGAACCGTACGCGTACTTAGGTAGCGCGTCAACAAACTTCTTTTTAATACCTTTATTACCCGAAGGTTGACGAGGTGTCTCACTCACAATTGATCTGCGTCGTAGCCACGCGCATCTGGCTACGACTATTACACCTACTATACATACTATAGCACATAATAAAGCTGCAAATATAACTACGAAATCTGATTCGACTGAGACTACTTCAGGTGATTCTGTTGATGAGTTAGTACTTACAGTTGATAGGAATCTATACGGACGAGTCATTAGTGTGTGTTTTTTGGTGTAAGTGTGTGTAAGAGAGAGTATAATAGATAAATGAGTGAGTTTGGGTTTTAAGGTGGTCATGTATGTGTGTGTATTTATATAGGTGGATGATGGTTAGTGCTCAGCTTGGAAATGCAACGTGGCTAGTAAGTGACATGAGTTTTAATTCGGTGTGTGCGCGAGTGTTTGGTGATAGGAGGATAAAAGTGAAGGTGCAAAACATAAAATGTAAATTTTAATAAATCAAAATTTAAACCGGTAAAAAATTCGAAAAAGAAACTGATAAAAAAATTATATTTTAATGTTAAGAAAGTTAAAAAGACATGTTAAACGTTTACTTTTTTGTGAGTCAATGTGTACCAATAGTAGTACCCGACAGTGATAACGGCATACTAGGTTACTAATGACTAGATATTTTCTCCAGGGCTGTCCCATGATTTGATAAAATTTTTGAGGGCCCTGTACGAAATTATATAATGAGGTCTTTCGAGAAAAATGTTATAAATAAAGTGTTACCATTTATAAGATATAAATCATATAATGCAATTAGTTATCTAAACGTTCTAACATATTACTCATTTAAAATATTTTCTATTATAGATATCTTTTTCTTCATAAAAAATATGTGTACACACATATAATTATTAACGAGACAAATTTTGGGGCCCCTAAAAATTTTGAGGCCCTGAGCGGTCGCTCACCTTGCACACCCTCAAAGCCGGCCCTGATTTTCTCTTTGATTAATTAAAGATATTTATATGTTCATCTGTTGTGTTTACGAGCTAGGCAGGTATGGTGGGATGTCGGGTGGGGGTAGTATGATGGGTGTAGAGGTGGGAGTGACTAGATGGGTAGGGGGGAATAGTGGAGAGTGAGAGGCGTTTGTGTGAACGGTTGGTGTGTGGTGGATCGAGCGTAGTGGGTAGAAGACGAGTAGATCGAGAGAGGTGGAGTCGGTACTATTTGTTGAGAGAGTAGGGCGAGAAAAGGGACTAGTGGGGGGTAGCTGTGGGTGGTTTGAGTGTGTATGAAGTGTGGTTGTAGGTGGAGCCGCGCTAGCTGGGAGCCACGGATCGCCAAGGAGAGGATAACGCAAGCGGGAATGTTGGTTTTGTGGGTTGTTTGTGTGTGTTTTGCGGTGTGTGGGTCGGCGGTATGTGGTGATTTAGTGAGTGGTGGGGGTGATGGTGGATGAGTGTGATTGATGTAGCGTGGGGGTGGGTATGTGATTATGTATTGATGAGTGTGGGTGGTGGACTGTGGATGCCTGAGTGTCGAGGTTAATAAGTATGTTGTGGTTTCAGCTGTAAGCGGCTAAACTCGGGTTCGAGTAGAGCACTTATGAACAAATGGTCCGGCGGCTAGAGGCTTAGCCTGAATTTCTGAAGTCCGCCAGGGGGTGTGGGTCGGTGTGGTATGTGAAGGTGGAGAGGTGAACAAAGGAGACGGTGGACGGAGGTTTAAATTAATTAAGAGGGTGAGGTTAAAGGTAGAGGTGTAATAGGTGTTATTGGGTTGTCTTTAATAGGAGCATAGATACCGTCAGTTTTATCTGGCGGTGTTATAGTTAAAGTGTTGGTCACCGTCAGTTTTTTCTCCTATAACTCAGTATCAATAACTGTAACCTAAAAACACTCTCTCTCCATCACTCAAATTATAAGACACGATTTTTCAAATAAAACACAAATGAACAAAAAGAAAGAAAGAAAGAAAGAAAGAAAGAAAGAAAGAAAGAAAGAAAGAAAGGAAAAACGTCTACTGGCGGATTTGGCGCAATGCGTTATAAAGCAAAGGGGGTATGGCCTGGTGCCACAGGGTCACGCATTAAGGCTATAATGTGTCTTATAACTCAGGGTACCGAGTGCTCTAAGTAAGGTGTATTGTGGTAAAATCACATAACTCATTTTGCACATTTTTAAACAAGTTTGTTTTGTCTCTCTGTGCGAAAGTATAAATTTAAATATAACTTAACATAAAAGGATTTTAAACTAACTCCGAATATACTTTAAAATCTTGGATTTAAAACTATAAAATAGCAACGTACTTACAAGCAATTGTTGCTATCATACCTGTACTTTTTTCGTTCCATTATATGATGCGTACTTCTTACTTTGAAATTTTATTCTATTATCATCCCTACAACTATTGTTTACCTACAAAATTTAGTAAAATTACGTCGTCGGCTTCTTTACTTATTATTCTGTTATCTTCTCTATGAAATGTTCCGGCGTCATTTATCTTCATTTTTTTAATCTTTTCGATCATCGATTTTCCAGACATCGATCTTTTACAAACTTTAACCATAATGGTAACCACCTTATACCCTCATCTGATCCAACCAACTCTGACGCTTTGTACCCATCTTGTGTCAAACGTTTCATTAACATACATCACCGTCAAACATAAACACAAAACCTAAACAAATTTAAAACCCACCAAAATCCTTATCAGTTGAAATACTAAAAATTTCCTGAAAATGATTGTAGAAGACGATAACATGGATGCATAATCAACAATAAAGCTAACGTGTTAATGACATGTGGCATTTAACTAACTTATGTAGGAAATCAACAGTTGTAGTTGTAGGTGTGATAATGGACCAAAATTTAAAAGTTCTTATCATATATTAGAACGACAAAAGGTACATATACGATTAATGTACTTTCATGTAAGTACGTTTATTATATAGCTTAAACCCTAAAATCTTCTTTATTTGAAAGAACTTATGTGAAAGGACAAAGACAATATACATTATACTCTAACTTTTTATATTCTTGATTTTATAGTTGATTTCCTAACTTTTTACCGGTATGGTTGGGAGGTGTTAGTTTCACCAAACATAAAGATGATCTTAAGAAATCTCCCATTATTCTCACATGTCAGAATGGTATTTTGGTAATTCGGTTAATCAAACACCACATGTGGAATATGTGTATATCACTTATCTTTCTAAATATTTGTTAAAGAGATCCGGGTGTCGGTAAGAAAAGATCATTAATTAAAGTCGAAGTCGTGTATGATGAAGTATAGGGTTTTATGATAGCTAAGGTTTCATTCTTTAACATTTCTATATCAGCTTTACAAACCAAAAATATCATTCATCATGGCCCTGATAAAAAATCTAGTCGTAAAGGCTCTCTTCACCACATGTGGTGGTGCTCCATTGCGCGCGGTTGGCCACTACGACCGTGTCACATATATATTCCGGAAGAGATTTGAGACAACCTTTCACTTTGTAATGTTTTAAACTAATGAAATTTTAGTTTTAGTATTTATTAATTTTGGGAAAAAAAGAAAAAAAATAATAGAGTTTGGTGGTCATCACTACACTTTTTTAGTGATAGGTGACAATGTGTAGAACGATGATGAGACGCTATAAGTTTTCGGCCTCTTACGCCCGGTCTTAGCGATCATCTGGACCAGCGCCAAACTATATTATATTAATTTATCTTGTTGGTTATTTGCTTATGTGATCTCACTCGGTTAAGCCTAGTAACATAGTTACCTTGATAAGTTTTAAACAAAAATTTAGTAAAAGATCTTTAAACTATAATCATCATCATAAATACATAACGAACCTGCTTTTTTAGGTTATCATAAAAATAATTCTAATCATCTGATACGAACCGTCTTAGTTTTCCTGTACTTTATTTATTTTCCTTATTATTAATTAGTTTCCTTTTTAGTACTATCTTAGGGACCAAGTTAAGTTTAGGGCATCCTTTATTATAAATAGGGTATTAGGGTTGTAATTGAGATTATGTGGAATGGAATATCAAGTATTGATTTGTTAATTAATTGGGGGGGTCGGTTTATCACATTAATATAAACCATCGGGGGGTCGGTTTATCCCATCAATATAAACTATCTATCTTGTTCCGTTCTTTTTATCTCTATATCGAATTGGTTCGTATCAATTGGTAATACCCTATTTATAATAGAGTTAACCTAATGCCCTAACTTTTTCACCAAGAAATATAATAAAAGGAAACTAAATAAAATAACTAATTAATAATAATAATAATAATAATAATACTAAACTATAATTAACGCAGGATCGTATCAATACTCCCGCCCCCAAAAACACCTTGTCCTCAAGGTGTTGCTTCAAAACTTCACATCGAGTAATTCCGGGATCCCAAATTCTGACTTGTAATTTCATAGCTTGCTGATCACAGTGAAATTGCAAAATAGGCTTAAACCTAGAATTCTGTTCTAACCATGTCCTAAGCCCATGTTTAGCATGCCCCCACAAGTGTCTCCAAGACTGTCCATGAAAGATATTGTACGTGCACTTCAACTCCATAACAAGTTTGAACATGTTATGGCTTTGTCTAACAACTTGATAATTGTCCCATGAACTCCCACTAAACATATTCTCTTTCAGAGCATGAATTTGTCCAACATCAGGTTCATTAAGGAATCCGTGTGCATGTGAGTTACCTTCTGTTTCCACCTCCATAGTGACCTCACTTAAGTTGTTGAGTAAAGTCTGTCCTAAATCTTCCACCATCATGATTAGTGTTGTAAGAGCTTCCTCTTCCACACCTGATGCAACCTTGAACTCTTCCAGGTTACTACCATCTTCACCACTTTCTGCAGCCATAGGTTTGGTTGATTCCTCAACAAACTCAATTTCTGCCATGCTGTTATTTTGGTTATTGTGTTAATCCCTTGATCTCACCTCATCAATTCCCGTCTCTTCAGCAAGTTTTTCTTATAGATCTCTCCACATATATCCATCTCCCATACTTTGCTGCAAAATTCGGCCTCGATTTCATCTAACTGTCTCTTATGGCCTTTTTGTAAGATCATACTTGCTCGGATGCTCTTTCCATTATAGCCCGCCATATGTGTGCCATTGGATACCCGAAAATAGTGATTCAATGAACATAATCTTCTGGATGTGGAATAGGTGATTCGGATGAATAGTGTTCCTGATGAACAGTTAACTTTTTTTTTTTTTTTTTTTTTTTTTTTTTTTTTTTTTTTTTGAAACCCTAGAATCGAACAGCTCTGAATACCAATTGATATAGAGATAAAAAGAACTGAACAAGATAAATAGTTTATATTGATGGATAAACCAATTGATACGAACCAATTCGATATAGAGATAAAAAGAACGGAACAAGATAAATAGTTTATATTGATGGGATAAACCGACCCCTCGATAGTTTATATTAATGAGATAAACCGACCCCCCAATTGATTAACAAATCAATACTTGATATTCATTCTTCATAATAAGAATTACAATCCTAATACCCTATTTATAATAGACTTAACCTAATGCCCTAACTTTCTCACCAAGAAATATAATAAAAGGAAACTAAATAAAATAACTAATTAATAATAATAATAATAATAATAATAATAATAATAATAATAATAATAATAATAATAATAATACTAAACTATAATAAACGCAGGATCGTATCATCATCATAATAAGGCATACATTATGCATCGTCTTGAATATTTATGTCTCCCTAATTGTATGAAGCGGGAAACTTTTCACTCAGGTTAGGCGTTTTTGTTGTCGAGATGCATTAAACATAAAATTGTTGATAGAAACAGATACGATCGTTTGTTTTAGTTCATCTACAAGGCCAAGTTGAATTAGTGAATGGCCCTAACTTTAATGTACTTAATCAATTGATGAATTGACTACGATATTCCACATATGACTGTGTTAGACCATAAACAACATAGTAATGTGACAAAAAACGAATTGTTTTAGTACTCCTTTCTCAACATGTTGACCCAAGAGAGAATGAAAAAAGATCAATCTAAATGCATTCAAACTAAAGCACACTTAGAAATTCAAATTACGTTAAGCTTATAAGCAGTCGTGATCTCACAAAACAATCCTTATGATATATGTACAGACACAAAATTGATTACTGAAAGATCGTGTATAAGTGTATTTTAGGTAAAAGCAAGTAAATTAATTATATGGAAAGAATCATGCATTACTATGGTGGGAATTAGCCTCCAAATACGGACTAAATGTTTCCCTAGCTACTTCTATTTTGATGACGGAGCAGGTTTATCGAAGGAGAAATCTTCTGTGTTGTTGTTTTTGACATATTGTTGTAGAGGAATGCTAGATTCAGTCTTGCTGTCGTTTTGGTGATCCACTTGTACGTTTATTGTGTGTGTCGCAGATGATTGTGGCTCAGCTTCTAAATCTGAAAAGGGAGTTTCCTCATACCCCTGGGATCGTGGGGAGTGTCCAAATGTTTTGAAGCGATTTAGCGGTGTAACCGATGATGCAGCAGTTGGACTAGAAGTGACATTCCCAAGAATCCGTGGTGAACTGCCACCTACACTTCCAGCTCCGCCTCCACGCTTTTTCTTTACAGCTGCCATTCGCCAATTCTTTAAGGCCTTAGCCGTTTGTTCATCAAAAATTGATTTCTTCATGTTTGAACCCATCTAAAATTCATATATAATGAGAAGGTTAAAACCTAGTCCATATGACCTTAGAATGGACATTTTTGAAAAGGAGTGTGCAATAAGGATAATATACCTGGGATACAAGGGCGTAAAGCGGAAGTGTTATGTAGCTGCACATTATGAGAACCCCAACCCTACAAGGATAAATAAAATTAATTCAAGCCTGAGGATAACACCGTCGCTGTTTTTAATGGGAATTTCATTCTTCTTACCCAATAACAAGTTTCAAAATGACGAGGTTCAAATTATCATGGAAGCAAGAACCGATCTTATATTCATACTGCACTTGTACAAAAAAATGTCACTCCAACCAACGGTTTATATGAACTTTTATAAATTTATATGAAAAAGAACAATGGCCCTGATACACCATCAGGTTCGTGAAGGTCGGAAAGGGATAGATAGTTACCCATATCCAGAAGAAGTATGTAATTTGAAATGCATTCTGTGAGCACATTAAACCAATAAAAAAGTTAGTAGCAATAATCTAAGATGGTGTACGTATGAAGGTTTTAATGTTTATCACATTTGGAAAGTGTCCAATTAAATACTATCGACTTCCTATTACCATCATACAAAGGTAAAATGATGGTAATCATTCGGGTATATGAGAGTTTCTTGTTTTAAGGAGGATTTGAAAAAAATTTAAACAGCATAAAGTCAAAGGAAGTAGTAAGTTTACCTGAAACAGAGCAAAGTGTATAAGATGTAAAATAAAATGTGGTTTTGAGAACCAAAAATATTTATCTGAGGCTTGCACAAGCGGGATCCCTTGTACTACAGCATGTCTTTGAGTAATTTCAAGAGCCATTTTCGTTAAGATTGCTTGAAGTTTGGTTCCAACTGCTATGATAACCTACACATATAATGTGATAATACATTTTTTAAAACATTAATCTAAAAAATGCAAGTTTATTAACAGCACAGAAGAAACTTAGGCACTTACAACCAATGGAAGCAATGATGCCCAAAACATCGCTTGCCATCCTGCAAGTTTCACAAATTAAAGAGTTTTTATGTTCAAGATTTCAACAAAATTTGGAAGGGTAAAAGCTATTATAGTTGTAAGTGGTCAGCTGACTTCTATTACTATTTGTATACCGGATTCAAATTTGACTTACTTAGCTTTTTCACTGTCTTTCCAAAATGGTTTGACTACCAAGTTCTATATTGATAACTATTGGTTTTTTTCTACAGAAAGAAAGTAATTCCAGTCAACCTTGATGTTGAAACATCACTCGTTTGACACTCAAAAGTCATAGGTTGACTCTTTCATACAAGAAGTTGGTTAAAAAACTTGTTCAGCAGTATAGAATTACCATTTACATTGAGGAGCAAGAACAATACGAATGACGCCCAAAGAATGGGACTGCAAACAACAAAAAGTCAACAAGTCAATCATCATAAGTCAACCATTATCTTGAAGTACAATGTTGAAAGAGATACAGCACCTGATCCCTACAACCACTTGGAAATCATCCTCTAACGACCTCTTAACATACTTTTGGAAGTTGAATTTACTCCCACGAGCTAAATGAACCTATGCCAGTAGAGCCAATTATTCTGTAAGTATAGCCAACAAAATATATTTGCTAAAAAAAATAATAACCAAAAACGCACATTTATGAACCCATTCCGGACGGTCAAATAGTCAGACTTGCTAACAGACCTGAAAAATTGCCGAAAGAAGCATCCCTAGCATAGAAAAGAAACGTACTCAGTGGATTTTAGAAATGAAGTAACCAAAGTCGAAGAAAAGATGTTTGACCGCAAATTCCAGTTACTTACAATGTAAAAGAAGAAATAATATCTAGTCCAGAAACTTGTGTGAGATTTCACAAAAGATGTCTCGTGGGTTAGCCTGAATCGTGTAGGATCTGTATAATTTTCCACCATGATTTAGAGTTAGTGGAGTAACATTGGTTTAGTATGTATTTCTATTCCTAGTAAAAAAAAAAAAAAAAAAGAATTGATTATACCATTAGAAAATTCGTAGTCGTTAGACGAAGTTTCCCCCTCCCATTGCTTCCATCCACGGATCTGCATGTATTTTAGTAGCAGATACAAAAAATGATCATACATAAAAAAAGTCACCCTTGGCACAGGGATTGTGCCTGCATTGTTACATTATTTTGCAAGAAGAGTAGAGGGTGTTTGGATTTGAATGTGCGTTCTCAAAGTGCTTATTGTAGCTTAAAGAATCAGAATCATAATAAAGTATTCAGATGCTGAAAGCTAGGGATATTTAGATAATTTTACAGTTTGTGCAAACACTTGAAGCTGATGGTTAAACGGACATTCAAATACCCTTGGCATAGGGAAACAAAAGGCAAAATATGACCAAAAGTCAAACACATTAATTTGAAAGCACAGGAGTTATATTCAAGTTAGGGTTGTGTACCTTTAATCTTCCAAGAGCCATTGTGACAGCACTATATACCACGTGTAAGACGGCAAGAAAGAATATGAGTATATGCAACTGATGCAGTCCATTAATGGTTATGATAGGTACTTTACCCTGTCAAAAAAATCAAACTTTTAACTCACAACAACATCAAATCATGCAAAATTTGCATTCATACGAATAATTTTTTTTTTTTCAATATAGAGTATCTAGTATCAACAGTACCGCCTCACAAGAAGAACCAGATGATTCGGCTAAAGATCTACCATGCTGCTCTTGCCAAAGAAGCAAACGATGGCTTACTTCTCCTCCTTTCTCATCTTTTTGAGATTTATTTCTCACCGGACATGGCAACATTGTATCAGCAACACTATCAGGGATGCATATTTTGACTATGTATGATTGACTAAAAGTCAATAGTAGCGAAATAAACCCAAGAACCATCAATTCTACACAGTTCAAAAAAGAATAATGCTTATGTATCAAGACCTGGTACATAACAAAATCATTATGGTAAGAGAATGAGAACTATGTTATATATTTACCAGCTTTGACCTTCTCCAAAGCTTCAAACATCGATTTCTTGTGCTTTTCTGTGAAAAACTGATTATAATTTCCATTGTATTAGTAACCAAAAAAATATGGAAATATTTATATTGTTACCGACAAGGCATAGACCAAGCATATTCCATTGACCCAAGATTTTAATTGAGTTTATTAGTTTAATACGTCATATGAAGCATGTAAGGAAATTAAAACTGCTTATTAAAGGATGAAATAAGTTGTTGCTGATAAGGACTCTGAGACGGCTTATTTAAAACTGGTTATTCTAGGTGGATTCAAATTTTACAAGTTTACTGTATAAGCTGTTTTGGATATGTTATTTATCTAGCTTCTGTTAGAGAGAATCAATAGTAGGCTTGGATAATTCTATGATGATTGCTTTCCGCACACTTACAATATTATACTGTAACACAATATTTAGTTACCTAGGTGACATGAGATAATTATTGGTGTAATACAAATATGCACTCAAATTTTAGGCACGTAAAAGAACAAAGCAAGAGATATATAATTGTTATCAGTTTTTTAGCCCAGAATTATATGTTGTGTCAACAGTAAAAATCGGCTGGCAATTGGCGATAAACACCACATAATTTTATTTCACTCCCTTTCATCTCAAAAACAGTCTTGAGAACAGAGTAATTCATAGCAATGTGCACTCCACGCCTCCTTACAACTCCTTACACGTAACAAAACTTGATATGACGTCTATTTACTCTCATGTAATAGTGATCAAATACACAACATGATTGATGACTGAAAATCACCAACTAATTGTACTTGTAAGGATTGATAAGCAATTCTAAACACCATAAACAGTATATAAGAGAATTCGGGAAAGAACTAGATCAAGCATTCTGAATATAATGATGGAAAATTCACAGAAGAATATTCATATTTGCAAAGAAAATCGTAACACAAATTAGTTAGAGACACAAAAATTCCATGCACGAACATTTTAACCAACAATCTCTCTTCAACTATAATGTTCAATCTTTCAACTAAGATTACCTCAACACTAATAGAAAGAAACACGAAAAAACTTTATGAAAAAGAAGCCAAAAGTCATGAAAGTATAGCATGAATACCTTTCCAAGTTTATGAAGAAGTTTCTCTAAACCAATGGAAATAATGATGATGATTGCACAAACACTAGCAACAGCCCATGTCGGTGTTTGATCAAGTTGTCTTGTTCCTTCACTTGTATCTCCCGCCATTTTACGCACACACCAAAAAAAAAATACACACACACAAATTTAGAGACCAAAACTAATGTTTTTGAGACATTGGTTTTGCAATGTATATATGCATGAAACACATCAAAGGTTTTTTTATGTATGATTTAGTTATCTCAACAAGAATATAAGAAGAATGTGATTAGTTTAATATGGTAGTCTTGAAGTTGTGATGGTGCAGTAATGGCGGATTCATCAAAGTGGGGCCCATCAATGATTTAATATAATGGATACTTGTTGAATTAAAAATTCTTTTAGCCGTCTAGTACCACAACTGTGCCGCTGACAATGGTTGCTTTGAAATCTTCTATATTAAAGTCAGCGACAATTAGAATTTTCTACTCGTGATAGAAGCTTGATTTACGGGTGCTTGAGATTTCCTACTTTAATCAACTTAATGCGTTTCTTTTTTAGTATCTTTTTATTTCATGTAAACAGAAACACAATTTTTCAACAATGGTAATGATGCATATAGTAATCATTCAGTTGATGACAACGTTATTTTGCTTAATATTGTAGAGTGCTATTATGATTTTTTTTTCATTTGCGGCATATGTTTTGTCATTTTTATTAGGCATATGATTTATTTATCATCTAATAATAAAGATAAAAAGTTATCTATGCATTCTAAAAATAAAAAATAAAAAATCATTCTAAAATAAATCATTAGGAACAACCTTAGCTCATGGTTTAGCGAGGCTGTCAAATTCAGAGTGAGGATCGTACCATATACGATCGTTTTTTTATTTTGCAAGACTAATTTCGTAATCGACTAATAGAAAACAGTTATATGATAGTTAAACTATGATTCAAAGTTTTAAGCATGATCAATGTCGTTTTCAGGATTTTGGAAGTCTTTGGGAGAAAGCGTGCAATGAAAATCAACATGTTTTTATTCCTTTCGCATTTGATATTTTTGGTTTCCTTGCACCGGAGGCAGTAGAGCTCCTCAACAGAGTCCACGAGTTATGCATAGTAATGTTATGACATCTTAGATCCACATATTTTGTTTTCAAAAGAATAAGTTTTTCAATCCAAAAAAAGCTAGCGGCGCGGTTTATTGCTCGTTTGCCTTCTACGTTTATGTAAATCCAAATTAATTGATTAATGAAATAAATTTATTTAGTCATGTAAGTCCCGAATGACTTACAATGTGTTTATCACATTTACGCAGAATATTTTTGTTTCTTTTCATATTCATATAACTCTTTATCATCATTTAAAATTTATACATGGAACACAAATTTTGAGGTATTAAAAAATAGGCGACAATGGGCAATTGCTCAACTCGCACACCATCGAAGAAATGAACATGATTACTACGGTATACTGCCACTTAATTTGGTTTAATACATTAAAACATCTATAAATTAATACTCGATAAATTAATAACCTCAATAAAATTAATAATTTATCCAGTCTCAACTTGGGACCAGTACAAATTTGGACCCCAATCGATAAAATAATAAGATAATAATTTTTTTGAAACCCCAATGTATATATATTAGTCCCAACGATACTATAAATTAATCATTACTAAAAATTCCATGTATATGTATATATTTGTGTGTGTGTGACGTGAGAGATACACTACAAAATCCTAAGATTGTTTAGTAAAAAATGAATTTATTGTCACTTGTTATTTTTTGTTGAACTTCAAATATATGTTGAGTTTATCTCAAAATTTATTTATTGCACTAAAGTGTTGGTCTGTTGTCTTCTGGTATTGCAACAAAAAGTGTTAAATTTATTTTCATAAAGTGAGAATATGAATTCATAAAATTTTAATTGGACTTGTTTTTGAAATTTATTTTTTCATCTCCGACGAGTATACATTTTAACTAGTATATTACAATTGAAAAAAAGTCATACGTAAACCCTTTTTAAATTAATAAATTATTAATTTATCGATATACTAATAGCTTGTTAAATTAATAAAATATCTCAGTCCCAACACTATTAATTTATAAAGGTTTTACTGTAGTTGAGTTTTTTCTAATTATTGATAATTAAAAAATAGGAGACAATGGGCAATTGCTCAACTCGCACACCATTGAAGACATGAACATGATTACTACGGTACACTGCCTCTTAATTTGGTTTAATAGTTGAGTTCTTTTTTTAATTATTGAAGAGATTGGCAATAATCCGCCGCGTTGCCGGCGGGTTAATTATTGATAATACATATCATATTTGTTAGAGCACCGATTGCCACGGCGTTGGGTCGATGCCATGCCTAGGTGGCAAACGCGGCAATACCATCATAACAACTGGACTGCGCCAACAACAGCACCATCCTTTTCACACCAAGCTTGGTTGGTTTGAAAAAAGAGAATCGTTGGCCAATTCCGAATGAGACAGTTTTGTTTTTGGCTATTTGAATTAAGCATTATGACAATACCTTTAACACAACGATGTTTATGATACAACAAAAATTCTCACTTTCATTTCAACTTTCATTTTTTTGCCCTATCACAAAAATGAGTCATCCAAGTAATTTTTTTTAGCAATAACCTTCTCAGAATGTTGCAAGCTCCAAACTCATCATCTTCGTCAAACCCCCCTATACCGGCCTTCACCGCAAATTCAGTATCCTCGTCACAATCCCAATTTGTTGCGTTTGGTAGCCAATATACTATGCCACAATGTACACCCGAACAATAAAAAAATGTTCCGATGTAATTTTATTCAACAACTTCAAAAACAACCATCACAATTATTTTCAAAACAACAAACACAACTACCACAACTACAACCAAAGCCACCACAAGAAGCCCAAGAAGCCGAGAGGTGGCGAAGAAAATGAAAAAAACCGGCGAAACCCCCTAAAAAACAACCACCACCACAACCAAGACATACTCAAAGACATCCATTTGTTGGACGTAAGACAAGGAAACATTATTAACCGAATGTTATGTGGCAATTTTCGAGGATAACACTAACGGAAATGACCAAGATGAGATATAATTTTGGCAAAGGGTCCAATTGTATTCAATAAAAGTTCTCCAAATGAGTGTGACAAAGATACGATAATGGGGAAGTGGGAAACATTGGACTCTAAATGCCAAAAGTTCAACTCTATCTACAAACGTCTAAAACGTTGAGTAGAATTGAGGAAAGCGACATTGATCTTTGCAATGTTGTAAAGTTCAATATCGTGATGAGAGGATGAAAAACCATTTAATCAGGATGAGCCATGGGGTTATCTTGAGAAAACACACCAAATGGGATGCGGCCGAACCCATTAATCGAATGATGACCTCGAATTTACCGAGTTATTTGGAGATGATCCGAGTGTCCGAGACCACGTCCTTAGACAAACCACGGAAAATGTAAAAAACTAAATTGTAGTCGACGTTGGGGAACACGAGGAGTAACTCGCAAAATTGTCATTCAAAAAAAATGTCTTTGATCTAGTGGTATGTGAAAGTCACTAAAGCGAAAGTCACGACTATCAAACCCAAGGCCTTTGATCTAGTGGTATGTGAGTTGCCCACCAACCAAGAGGTTGTGGGTTCAAGCCTCGCTAGAGGCACTTATGAGATATATATATTGTGATATATGTGGTATAGGGTGTGAAAAATTGTCAATCAAAAAAAATGTCGCGACTATGATAAACTTGGAAGAAATTAAGTTTCTCACCACCAGCACAACGAGGTTAACAGAAGAGGATACCCCAATCATAAAAAAATAAATAAAAAGAAATAAAAATAAAATCGAAAAAGAAATATAAATGTCTAATATAATCATTTTTGTAATCACTTTATAATTTTAATAACTTTTTTTTAAAGTTTCGTAATGTAATCTGTAATTTCTATTTTTAATGAATAAAAGTTAGTTGGTTTAGAAAATAAAAAAGAAAAGAAAATAATGATCTCAAAAGTGAAAGTTATGACTTGTTATTAAGGAGGGTGATTTTGGTGGTACGAGTGATGTTGTGTTAAAATGATTTAGCATGATGCCAAAAAAAAATAAGGTTTTAATATTGTTATGACACACTGTGCTATTAAGTATATTATATAGATGAATGTCACATGCTTTTAAAAAGACTAGCGTGCTCCTTACCCAGTTGATTAATCGCCAAAGATGGCTTAGATCCAATCGTTCATTATCTAATGGATCTTTCCGTTCTAATACTCTATCTGATAGTTATCAGTATTTATCGACTCAGCGTCACACGTTCTCTAAGTCTAAAGGGATCCATTGCTCAACTACCGACTCCTCCAGGAATTGCCTTATTAGAGCCGAGCCAGAAATGGTCGTTAGTGGACACCTACCTTCACCGGTTAGAGAGGGACAACTTGCTTTCTACATGCTTTTTGTTTCGTTTAAAAGGTCGACCCTGATCTCATTTTTTGATTCAAATAAATATTTATAATTTTGAAACAGCAAAGAAAACAAACAAATTGATTCATAAAGATATTAATAGTAATTTAACTAGTTGGGTACCCGTCATTGCGGCGGCAATAAATATAAGGAATAAATTGCTAACCTAACTCTCTCCGTAATTCTCTATCCGCTTGAATTCGTTCCACGACACTCCGAATGTATATATGTTTGTTGTATGTGTTTGTTTGGATTTCTCATAGCTTTTGCGCAACACCATATTGACATCATTATTCCCGCATATACAAACGCCTCGCACTCTCTTATTAATCAAACACTCTTTCAGAAGTATATAATTTTGACGAATCAAATTTGTATTGATTTAAATTAAGGTTAAAGTTAAAAAAAATTAATCAAAATAAAATAAACCCAATGTAAAAACTAAATTCATTAAAATATATCAAAATGGATGTTGAATTAAAGAGCATAAAATTTTAAAAAATATGACGAAATTAGATCATAAAAAAACAAATAGATAAAAAAATATTTTAAATTAAAAATACAAATGATTTTTTAGTTGAGAAGTGACACATGTTACTTTATGATCGCACATAATTATCTTAATTTTTAATTGACCTCACAACTTATCTTTACATATATATGAGACAAGTTTTGAGTTGTACTTGATGCTTTGAAAGCTGTACCCATGAGAGTGCTGACTGGATAATATGAGTCATATGCCCGGTCATCACCTTTGTACACGTTGGCACATCCACTTGGCACTTTAACATTCTTTCGGGTTGCTTTAAAAAACATGACACAAGTGGGATTCGAACCCTGGTCTTGTCTCCCACTCAAGAGAGTGTCAACCAATGGAGCAAGTGGATTTTTGTGTTAGATACATACAAACCATTCATGTCATGCTTTAATTTCCACCCCTTTCCAAAACGTATCCCCCTTATCACTCGACATTTCCTATATTTCAAATTTTCAATTGTAAACTAGAACCTAAAATATCTCCCTCTTTTGAAACTGAAGTTTTACATTCCATAAATCCCTCCCTAATTTGAATGCATTCTATGTTTATCCTATTCATCAATACGATTTTGTTTGATTTTGAAAATCATATAAAGAAAATCACAGAAGTTTGAAATCACCATTCACGGCAACAACAAACAATACGATTTAGGAATAATTTCAGTTTATGTTTGTGTGTTTCATGATTCTGTTTCAGGATTATAAACACAATGACAAAGGTATGCCTTTTCTCTTATTATTTGCGGGCGTGATACAAGTTGTGTTTTAGTACTTTGTTTGAATCCAGATAACACATACTAATGTGTGTTTGTTGTGTGTTTCGGTGGATTTATTGCAGGTGATTCCCACAAATAAACAAGATTATAACTTCAAGGTATGTTGTTTTAAGCGTTTTTTTGTTCCTTTTTTATGTTGGCGGTAAATTGCTTTTAGTGGGTGTTTGGGAGTGCTTATTTTCTGTATTATGTGTTTACTTTTAAGCACAAGATGTTGAGTATCTGCTTTTATTCTTATGCTAATTGATATGCTAAGAATATTATTTTCTTAAGTGGGTTTTTGATGATTTGTGATAAAGATGAAATCTTAATGACTAAATGAGTGATTATGATTTGTGTTTAAAAATTTGACGTTTGATGTTTAGCTATAGTACTAATTAGTTAATTTTGATTCGTGTTGGATACAGTAACGAAGAAGATGTGGAAATAATTCTACTACCAGGCCGCCTCCGAAACATTGGGCTTATGAGATATAAGCCGAAACAAATAAGCTCATACGACCAATAGTTTAAACAAACCTCCTCTATTTTTTATTCTTTTTGGTTTTTTTAATGTCAACTTATATTTTGTATGCATTATTTAGTGTAAGATTTATCGTATCTGATGTATTTTGTGCAGAGAATCTACCTGTCTTTGCTCTACTTGATGATGGTATTGTTGAGGTTCAGGGGGAACCTTCATGCTACACAGGTCCATTAGTAAGCCTATGCTTCCACATGTTGAGCTTTGAATATTTTTGTGTAGAAGAATGAATAAAACTTCTACATGTTGAGCTTTGAATATTTTTGTGTAGAAGAATGAATAAAACTTCTACATGTTGAGCTTTGAATATTGTTTTTAAATATGTATTCATAATATATGCTGTTATCTGTAGGCCTTTGAGAAGTTTAGCAAGCCTATGCTTAGTAGAAAAGCATTGTTCAAGAATACTCTAAGAAAAGCGGCATATGCATGGAAATTAATCAATGACTTTCGTCTATCAGGTAACCTCTACTTTAAACTCGTAAAATAAGTACTTTCTAAAATAGTGCTACTTTGTAAAAGGTGCAATGATACTCAACAATTTTGTAAGAATTTTTAGTTAAATTCATTTATCAACGCTTTTGGATAAAAAAATAAGCGAAATCGCAGAAAAAAATTAGCAATCTGAAATACCCACATATGATAGAGTTAAAAGGACTTTAGACCTTCGTATAAAACCTGATTACCTTTGAAAAATATTAATTTGCTTATGTGCTTCTTCTAATAAGAAAAGTAAAATAAGCAATTCCAAACACCTTCTAAATATGCTGCAAGTTGGTTTGTGCCATTTCTTTAAATTGAATATTCAATATGTGGTGCATTATGTATAGTTTTCATACAGAAAAATAGTTGCCTGTTTTTATACGTTACACAACCCAGTTAGAACAAATATTTAGAGGTAAAACCGCTATTATGATTGTATACTCATCTATCTATGGATTTATGCTATAAAGTTTGGTAAATAGACGCACTTTACTAATTTGCCAATACAAGATATATAAAACGTAGGTGTAATCATTAGCCAATAATTGTGTGGCAGGGCTCGCCACGGTGTTGGCTTCCATTACCGCAACCCTTGCATGAGCTACATAGTTATTAGCAAGCCATTACTCTGAGTTGGGGGAATCTGTTGTAGCTGATCATCATATTGTGGTTTATGTTGTCTAATAAACCATCAAAATCCACAATCCAAGCGATCTAATGAGGTGTAACTTATATCTTCACTTCCATGAATATTTTTTCCTTGAAAAATTACCAATCTATGTTTGATTTTTTATTTTTATTTTTATTTTTATTGTTATTTTTTTCTACTGAAGGTGATAAATGAAGCAGGAACTATAAGTTCAAGGTTTCTTTCAGCTTCCATACTTTGTGGTCCTTTTTTTATGTTATACGGAGTACTAAATAACCCACTTTGAACATAACTCCACCTGACCGACCCACCCGTTTTACCATCTTTGTTCACAATCTTTGTGCTATTTGCAGCTACATCAATGTCATCAGGAACATAGCTACTGTGATAGCCTACTGCAATTTGTCAAAGAATTGGGCCCCACAGCATAAACGGTAGTTAAACGTAAGCTCCAAAACTTTTTTCTTTAGATGGTACCTTGCAAATACGGCCTAAAAGGTACTTAAGGTATTTTGTGTGGCTCCTTATGGTGAAAAGGGGGGGGGGGGTATTTTGATGTGTGTTTTCAGCATGGTTGTTGTGTCCTTTGGAATCTTCTTCAAATTTTAGTATCTTGACACTAGAATATATAGAAAGTCATAATGATGGACGGTTTTTGACAAGCACTTGAAAATGATGATTGCAACTTGAAGTTGCAGCAAGCAGTTAAAACTGCATCCAAACACCCCTTATATAGTGTTGTATACAATGTAGTACATGTAATCACAAGAGGTTAAAAAATGGGCGGATTTGGTAGCCGGTCAAGATGGGTAAAATTATATCGTTTTTAGTCTAAACGGGTTGGGTCTATCCGCAAACATTATATATGATTATTACAAAATGTTAGTTACCACAACAATAATCCATGTATTTTTAAATGACGACTTGGATGACTATGGACTCTTGACCCGATATATATTTGTTTAAAGCTTATATTCTTCTTTTATAGCTTATGTTACTTTTTGTATGATACCAGATTAAACCAACCTCTGAAAGAGACATCCGAGATTGGTTGAAAGAACACTTGGATTGACGACCAGATAACAAAGTATGTGAAAAGTGAAGATTTGCCTCCAATACCTCTCTTGAAGGTAAATGTTACTTCGTATATGATTTGAAATATCACTGTCTTTGTTCATAACTATCAAGTGTTTTAGATTGATAAATTGGTTCCCTGATTATGTATACGGTTAGTTATAAAAAATTTGAACAACCATTATTTAAATCTTTACACCTTTCTTTGGCAATTAAGTTTTTGGCCGTGTTAACCTGTGTAACATGTGTGATCTTTTTCCTATTGATTATTTATGGCATCCATGAAATTCTTTGTTGCTAGGTTTTTTAGTGTGTCATTAGAGTCCATCTCTTTATGTTTGTCTTTTTTATGGTAGGATGCCTACTGCAAGTTATTTTGATATACCATTGCTTTATTCGAAAGAATTATATTGTTAGTCACTCTTCTGCACAAGGAATGTTTCTGAACCAGAAAATTTTCATATTACTTTTGTAATGTAAACAGCCCATTGGGACAAAATATATTGTCAATCACTCTTCTGCACAAGCTATATATAATTACTAGAAGTATATTGTTTCACTCTTCTGCACCGGTTAATAATAGTTTTCTTTGGGACGAAATGCATTTTGGGTCAAACTTACCCGTACGCAATATTACCATTTTGACCCTACCTGACACGCTTCTGGTATATATATAGGCAAGGCTTCTGTTGTCGATATATTCACGTATCATTCTCTTAGGAAAACATGTGGATTCCCCTTTTGCGTTGGCCTTTTTTCCTGCTTAATGGCAGTGAAAACAAAATATATTTTATGTTTTTCTCTGCTTCTGGTAGAGGTGTCAAAGTGCGTGGGTTTGGGTAACGGGTAAATATACACATATTTACTGACACACGTTAAAGAGTGTTTGTGTTAAGCTTATTTTTGAGCTTACGAGCTCATTACCAACTGACTTTTCAAAGTAACTAGCAAACTTACAATCCGGATACTCTATAGCCTATATCATTGTCCTGTATGGAGTCTAAATACTTGATCATTTGGTTGATATCACTTGAAATGAACCATAGTATTGCCTGGACCAAAAAATACTTATTTGTTGACCATTAATTGCAAATCTTTGTTATTGCAGAGATTTAAATAAGCCATAAACTTAAGTAGATAAGCTAATAAGCCCAAAAACAGTGAGCTTATTAGCTTTCCTAAATCTCAATAAGCCGATAAGCCCATAAAGTTACCTAACTCAAACACCCCCTAAATGCATTTATGGGCTTATGAGCTTCTTTGTTTTAAGTTCATTTTTCATAATCCCTATTTTTTTGGCTTATTTTAGAAGCTTATACAAGTTTATTATGTCATAGTTGAAAGGTTCGCATATTAGAGAACAACCAATTGAAAGGGTCACTACTGTAACTGGAACGTAGTGTCATGCATTGTGCCATAGAAGCCGCACTTAGGGAATGGTGGTGAGGGTTTGAGATTGGGTGCGACGAGTTAATTACAAGGCGTGGTTAATGTATTATCAAGTTGCTTCTCAGGTCGTATGCAAGAAAGACCCATAGACGGTCAGTTGGGTAATGGGCCAATCCGGATATATTTTTGGCACAGGTAAAACATGTTTTCTTCTTATCTTACACAAGCTCACGTCTTTGGAACTGTTTATATGAAATTAGCTCTTTTTTTTCATGATCTTGAATATACGGTCTTTTTCAAGGAGCATGAGTAGGGATTCTCTTTTGTGAATTAGATAAACCTATAGATGATTAAATGATATAGGGTAAATCGAATATAAAGTATTTATCCTTCATCTGAATGCCTGATGCCTATTTTGAGCAAAGACAACTTTTTTAAAGTCTGTTGTGTGGTTACCCAAAACCCCAAAACATAAATCAATCCAAAATAGTTCCTTTTTAGTTATCTTAATGTTAAATTTTTGAGGATTCTTACTTTGTATCATTATACTTAATTTTAAATTTTGGTATTAAACGGTCATTTGTATCTACTGCAGCTGGTATTTTCGCTTCTCCTTCCATGCTTGATTTTCTCTCAACTTGGACAAGCCATCACTTTAGAAAAACTGATCGAATGGTAAGATTTGCATTTATTGTTTACATGGAGTTAGCTCAAAATTATTGTATAAATTTTGGGTATAGTTACTAATTTTACCATTTAATAGGTGGTTCATTCCTTTTAACGTTGTTTTGGCTACCGTATCGGGATCAATCATAGGTTTCATTGTTGCATTGATTGCGATGCCACCATATCCATACTTCAAATTTACCATCATTCAGATTGCTATAGGTAAGTAAGGTTTGGTAACAACTCGTAACAGACTGAGATGTAGGTTACTAATAACTTGCAATATGGTTGAAACTCATAAATCAACCATTCATGTATAATATTCCATGGATAACCATTAATGACATACATTATTAGCTATATTCAACTGTAATACTGAGATTTCAACATGATTCTCCTACTTTTTAACTAACTTTTTTACTCTCAAGTTCATTGTGATTGAGTCCTTAGTAACGTAGTATTTAATCAAGTACCTTATACAATCACATTTGTACGAATGCTAGAATACGGTTCATGTGCATAATTTTTTATCAGCTAAGTTAAATAATAATGCTTTTTTTAAAGAAATTAAAATTCTGCAGGAAGTTCTTGCATGTGACGTTGACATTACATTTGCACGAACATACCGAAATCGACTTCCACGTTTGTTTAAATTGTTGTCATGCCAAGAATTAATGCTTTGGTAGGTTTAGTGTTTATTTGACTTAGTCATGTAGGTCCTTATATAATGCTATTTTCATGTATGAACATAACCTGATTTCAGATATCCTTTTGGGTATGTATGGTTGGTTGGCAGGGATTCTAGAAGATACGTGTGAGCATACAAGAAAGGAGACCATCAGGGATTTCGGTGAGCGTCAAAGTAATAAGTTTTAGTTACCTTATATCTCAAACTTAAAATATAAGCTTGAAGGGTTACTCCTTCGGTTCTTCCATTTCGTTTTAGAACAGAACAACAGTTGGACTTATAGTATCATATGGTTCATATCGATGTCTGTACATGTAAGTAGTTATGTAGGCAAAATTAGGAACCACTCAATCCCGGTCTCAGTTTTTGGCTGTTGTAGTATTAATGTGTGCTTTTGAATGATCTATATCTCATACCCTTTGTATTTCATTCAAGTTATTTACCTGGTTCTTAGAAAACGTGTTTGTTGGCAGATAAATGAAGGAGTACATTTGCTTTATGTGTATAAGGAAGTTTTAAAAGATGGAGGATCTACAGTTCTACACACATTGCAGCACACACATTTACATTTCGTGAATTGGCAGCTGGATGTCGCTTAGTCACACGGACAACTATATGTCGCTTTGTCAAAAGACAAGAGCAAGCGCGGATTGAAGGTTCTATGTTTATATAGGGACGGAAACAATTGCAACTCAACTACAAATGTAGTTTACAAAGAAGTCTTATGTCGGATTTTAATAATCAATATTTTTTTTGGTATACACAACATATGATTTTCGATGACACAGACTATTTAGCTTTTGTAATTTTTAATCTCATTGTATGTTTCTATTACGTTTTGTTATTTTCAATACTTTTTTACATCCACTTATTATTGTTAATATTATTATGAAGCGAACCCGCCCATCGGGCGGGTTATGAAGCTAGTCTTTTATATAATAAAAGAATTACATCATTTCGGAGTGTTTTTGCAAATCCCTTCTTATTGAAAAAAAATAGACCAATAGGAGAGCTCGATTTTGCCACGTAGGAGAAATCAAGCTATATGATTGGTCAATAGAAAGACAAAATTAAATTAATTTTGATCAAACTTAATAAATTCGGTGGAGAAATTTGGTTAAGAAAAAAAAAATGCATAAAAATATAGGTGTCAAATTCATGAAAACAAAAACTTAAAAAAAGAGGAAGTAATTAATAAAACTTTGGTAGTTGAATTTTAAATAAATTATTTAGAGCTAAGTGTAAAATTACAAGTTTTCATATTTTTTAATAACTTTAGAAAAATAACAAATAGCCCCTTACACTTAATACCCCCTATACTGTATACCATTAACTTTGTTTAAAATTACATGAGTATTAATATTAGTTTTTAGACTTTCATACATTAAAATTACAAAATTTGGAAAATATGCGAATTAGTTTTAATACACATTAAATATTTTTTTAAACTAATGTTAGTTTAGACTTTTCTAGAATGTTTTTTTAAATAAGGACTCATTTTATTCTATTTAAAAGTTTAATTTACGCGTACACGGGTTTGATTATTAAATATGGCCAAATTATTAGTGACGGGAATATAATATCAAATGGTAAGCACGAGTTACTGTGATATGAAAATAAATATACGCGATTCTACTTATAACAACTCATGAAATTGTTATTTGAAATTTATATATGGATATCCATAAAAACATTTTAAAAACTTTACAGATCATATTTTAACTTTATCAACTCTCATTATGTGCTACTAAACTCGCACATTTTGTACAACATGGTATCAATAGTTAAAGTTAAACAACAACATCAACCTCAGCATGTATGTCAGTTAAAACATTATACAAAACTAGTTATTTAAAAAAATGGGTTAGATAATCATTGTTGAATTTAAAGGTTTTATCCTTAAATTATTAAGCGAAAAAAGAAAAACTACGGTGGATAACCTAACTTTATTCATTGACGTGATATTTCAAAAAAAAAAAAAAAAAAAAAAAAAAAAAAAACCCTTAATGCATAAAAATGTAGGTGTCAAATTTATGAAAACAAAAACTTAAAAAAAGATGAAGTAATTAATAAAACTTTGGAGGTTGAATTTTAAATAAATTATATAGAGCTAAGTGTAAAATTACAAGTTTCCATATTTTTTAATAACTTTAGAAAAGTAACAAATAACCCCTTACACTTTATACCCCTATCCTGTATACCACTAACTTTTTTTAAAATTACATGAGTATTAGTATTAGTTATTAGACTTTCATCCATTAAAATTACAAGATATGCGAATTAGTTTTAATACACATTAAATATTTTTTAAACTTGATGCGAGGCAGACCAAGCGGTGAAGCTTAAGAACCTCGGGTCGTAGTCCCAACGAGGGTTGAATGGATCTTAGTCGTTCAAAACCGTGAGTTATGTGATGTGAATGGGTTTAAAGATATGTTTTGTGTTTGTTTACGCTACTAAACTTTATTTAAAACTTTAAGAAAAGTAAAACGTGAGTAAAGAAATTAAAATGAATGAGAAAAGAAAACATAAACGTAAAAAGAAATGAAAGAAGGAAATAAAATAAATAAAGATAAAGTAAATAAAAGAAATGAAAATAAAATAATAGTGTAAAATGTTTTTGTGGTTTTTAAGTTTAATTAATAAAAGAAAAGTGAAGTAAATGTTTAAAAGAAAATAAAACAAGTTAAAAGAAAATAGACTAAGTTAAAAGAAATTAAAGAAAATTCGGCAGAGTTTCGTTTAGGAATGAA